>DWED01000220.1:0-12865 GCA_018245795.1 Protelbella ruficauda | reverse complement strand
ACAGTATATAATTTTCGATGGACACATTTTAGACTGGCTCCCCTAATCTACGTATAATATATCTATGGTTAATGAGCTTTGCAGTTTGTGTTGTCACGAGCGAGCTGTCACTTACTTTTGTGACAGTGACAGCTCACAGTAGTCAGTATCATCATGTGCGATCCTGATAAAAAAATTATAAGTCATTCAAACCGACAAATAAGGTTTTCTTTTTTGTTTTTAATTCCATTACATTTTAATCATATTATTGGCTTCGTAGAATCCAGCAGACAAGGATTTCTCTTTTCCATTTTAACTAGTGTTTTGCACTTAAATTATTTTATTGCATTTGGAGAGTCGATCAACTGTCGCTAATATATTTCATTTTTTGCAAGCTGCTTGTAATTATATTTATGTTACATTTCCAAGGTTACACTATTCGAAGTTTACATACAATATTTATTCATAGAGCATGGTATTTGTTTTTATACTATCGGTACACGCAGTACTGTCCACGCACACATGAAAATCAACTGAAACACGCAATACATGTAAGACCCCACACACTAGTAAATTAAAACAACTATACAAATGTTTTATTAAGTGGCACTTCTTGAACAATAAAATATTAACACATTACATTATCTTATATATGAATATATAACGCGTTTTAAAGTTTAATACTATTTATAAACAATAAAATTTATAATATATAACATAAGTTGAATGGTAAAAAATAGTAAAATTCGCAATTTACATTATTGGTTTATTTATAACATTAACAATATATTGTATGTACAGAAAAAAAAACCAAACATATTGAAAGCAAAAATATACTTCGTAATTAATGGAGATATCGTAATATTTTTCTAATATAAGGAATAAGTGTCTATAAAGTGAAAAAAATGTGTTCGAAGTATGTCCAGTATTGTTTACGTGATGAGCGCACACAACGCAAACCCCTATCATTTTATTATTTATGTAGAATTTAATTAGGTTTACACATAATTAAATATTTTATATTATATCATTAAACAAGGTTACCTAAGTATGTCAATAATATAGTGCGGAAATATTTGTAAAATATATATAAAAGCGGAATGTAAACGGATATTCCAAAATTGTACAATACGTTATATTAATGGCTACATTATTCACAGTACATTATGCTCCTTTTTTGCGATCTCTACTTATTTGTTGCCTATGTCACTAGAACTTTTAATGTTGCTAATTTTCTTACAATGCAATAATCATATTTCCTGTAAAATTTTGAAAGATACATTTTCTTCAAAATGCTTATTCAAAACGTTTCACTAAACAAAACAAACACAATAAAGTATACTACTTCAATTACATGCTTAAATGTATCTTAAGGCTAAAGTGGATATGAAAATATACTTAAGATTAGCCGACTAATCCTAAGTCTTTATTGAGGAAAGGCTTATGTTCAACATCATGTTCATTTACAATATCCAGTGTTAAAAATATTATTTGGTTTGGTTGGTATTTTTCGACAAGATTTTCAAAGTAAAAAAAAAACAATTAAAAATTTTTTTTCAACTCTTACTTGCGACAATGTGCAATTTAGCCGCCTAGCTATAATATAATTTATAGAAAATTATCATTATGTTGAATTCCAGCCTCTTCCAGAAAATTAACTCAAGGTTAACTGGTCAAACAGGAGTTTAACTTTCTTTCCGTTTTTCTATGTCGTACCGTGCATATATATTTTTCATTTATAACTAATTTAATAATTTTCGCTTTTAAGACTATTTATTTTCATTAAGTATTATTAACATTATTATAATAATAATTCCTATTATATATTAATTATTACAATTATTATGGTATAGTCCTATATCATAATTGCGCTGAATGAAATGTTCATTACATTAAACATACAAATGTGATTTTACCTGCATTTGATATTTTATAATATGTTGCACGTCGCTAATGCACAAGTTTCACGCTATAATGAAAATGTTTTCGTGCAACGTATACACGTACCGTGCAATTTACACATGTTCCATGAAACTCACACATTCAAAATGCAACTAAAAAAATTTTTGTATTTTTGAATTAAGAATGGAACTAAGCCATTACATATCGTTAAGATGCATAGATTTAGGAAAGTATAATTTTTGATTACAATCAAAACTTTGGTTCCAATAGCTATTTAAATTTTTCACAAATCTACAGAATACCTAAATACACATGCATATTATAACTATTTAATCAGTAATAATGGCATCGGATTAACATGTTCTTATTTTAGATCAGATACAATAACAACTGACATATTTCAATTTTTTTAGTATGAAAATAATGTTTCATATAAGGCTCTGTCCGATTACATTTTGAAATGTTTAGCCAAACATAGCACCGCAGTTCGAGCATCGTCGGTTCTTGAGAGCGAGACAGCAGAGTATACCGAGTGGAAAGAAAAGGATGGCGCATAAGATTCCAAGACAGGTGAAATCATCCTCAAGGATGCCAACACGACAAGCAGGACAGGCCCCCACGGCTATAATAGGTGGTGGTATTATAATGTTGGTAGCACCGTAATTGGGCATATATGGTGCAGTTGGTGTGGTCCCATATGGAGTGTATCCAGGTGGTGGTGGGGGGTATGGTCCCGAGTGAACACCAGGCTGTGGCTGCTGTGGAGGCAAGAAAGACGGTTGCGGCCCTGGAATTGAAAATATGTAGGGATTAATAATAATAACGAAGCTGTCTAGATTATCCACTTTTAAAAACTGCTCGTAGTATTTCTTATGACACAAAAACTTATGACACAAATATTAATCTTGCTAAATCAGTTACTTATAAAGACTTTAAAACCATCACACTCATAAAATAATACTTGTTAATTAAGGTAATATACAAACAGATCAATAAAATTTTGTATAAAATAGACCAATGTTGATTTATTTCTATGGTATCTATAATACAGACTCCTTGTGAAAAAATTGACTATGGAAGGCCGGAAGCTTATTCCAGTACTATACTGCACTTTAGTATTTTATAAATTCAGATTGCAACTTCAATTAAGTTTAACAGCTGTCACCTAACCATAAGAATGGGCACTATTAAATTAACATAGCTTTGAAATATGGTCCAGAAGTTTTGCCATGAACAGCTATTTATCCAAAAACCTACCACACCAATCTCTGTTAAATTTTACTGATCAACTGCATCTGCAACCACATTAGGATTAAATGCAACGGAACTTGTTAACTATAGAAGGATTTGTTCACTTTATTACTAACAAATGAATATCATTACTTTGCAATTTGATTGTACAACACTTATTATTATACTTGATTCAGACATGGCATATATCAATTTCACAGCAATCTAGACCAAGTACACGAAGATATTGATTCCACTAATGATTCAATATAATCCACACACTCCTATCATTACATGATAATCAATGATACATCACTGTGCACATTTGTAGCAAATAAATCATTAATAGTGACTTAATGAAGTACAAGGGATAGTCCAATCTATAATTTGTCATTTGTATATTTGAAATGCTCATAATATATCAACTATATTGATATGAAACACAAGTACTTGTTATTCTAACATGTTTATAGATATCATATGAACAATGTTATGTTATCCTAAGTTACATTAACAAAACACATTGCTCCATTCATGGTATCCACAGACAGTACTAAATATTTTGATTGACAAGTACATCCTTTTCCTTTTATTGCACTGTTTGAAAAACAACCAAAAAAAGTTGTATTTGTGTGAAAGAGAAAGAAGTTCTTCAATGAGTAATAACAACAAAGGGTTAAAAAAACGAAACAAGATAAAAAATGTCAGTGATAAATTTCACAAGAGAAACAGAAATATATGCTTGTTGTAGAAGTGGCACAGCTGATAGATTGTCAGCTAACAGATGATAATTGTTTGGTTTTCAAACATTACCCAGTTTGTATAAAATAGTAAAAATACATTGCGAAAAGACTCAAAAATCCAGAATCAAATTTTATACTTTATCTTGCAAACTAACTTATTTTACACATTAACTATTTAAGCAAACTATAACCGCTGTTAATGCCTCTTGCTTATGACCGCTTCCATTATTTATTATGTTTTTGCTGTTTCATAGCTCTACTTGAAATTGAAAGGCTTAGAACCATGGTTTATCAAGTGTGAATTAAAGACTGCGAGATAATTTTGAAGAACTCTAAGGACTCTCATGATGTTCCCTATATAGTGTCATGCGAAGGGATATTTGATTTTAACAGGATAGATAACACAATTTAAGCTATTCAACGGGATTAGATAATAGGAACCTAGAGATTTGACATCTAACTCACTAATTAATCACTGTTTACAGACTATTATGGCTCACACGGCCCATTATTTAAAAATATAAATGAATATAATTGGAACAATAGCCAAATATATTGCGATAATAATTATATTTTGAGAAGGACCTGTATGTTGTGTGAATTATAAAAATTGATAACATTTGAAAATTTGACTCTCTGAACAAGTTGTCTGAGCTTGATCTATTATTTAAACAAGTGCAGCTATGCACCATATTGTTATATGAGGCTTGTAACACTGTTATGAGTTAGTATCATTTAACCTATAAATCATTAAAACTAGTTTATGAGTGTCTTTAATTATGTTCATTGTAAATAAAACAAGTTTTATGAGCATGATAACATCATCAAACTTCTCTACTGGATAATACCACAGTGTTACAATGGATAATACAGAAAGGAAATTACAATAGTATGACACAAATTAGAAGATATGTGCACACATAATATGCATGCCTATTTCCTATATAGGTAGGAAAAAACTAAGCGTTTTCACCTGCCATAATCTTGACATTCTTAAGCCTCTTCTACACTAAGCCAGAGTTTTAAATATTTTTAACATGAAGCACATGCTCATTGATAGCTAATTGAAATAGGTGTTATTTTGTAGATATCCAATATTAACAGTTAGGTTAAAGTTATTTTGAAATGTTGCAACATATGAAGTATGATTGTGTAAGCTTTCCAAGTAATAATAACAGAGTCCATATAGGGATATTGGGGGATGATGCTACACTTTGGGGTAAAACATATGTTAGTGGTATGTATGCATTACATAGGTGGAAACTAGATGCAGGTATATACCTTCACAATTTATACATCACAGAATATTGCGAAATAATTTCTTCCTAACTAATAACTATGCTTATTTATTAAAGTAACTTTTGACTTCAGTATATCTAAATAAGTTTGTAAGGAAATATAATATGTATATATAATAAATAATAATCAAGAGATAATATGTTAAAAAATAAATACATTGGAATAGACATGTTAATAGAAATATTGTATAGGAGGTGGAGCTTCTAGGAATTTGGTGTTCAAGGTGATAATATAAGAGGATGTATACAGAGCAGGAAGTTTTGAAGAAATTGTCTATGTACACCAAACTGTGAAAAATGGTGCCTTCACCTAGACAATAGTGTTGCCATCTAGACAGTAGTGCTGCCATCTGTTAAATAAAATATTTTGCCACTGCCCATAATAAAGCATACTCAAGTTGGTATACTAACTTTAAGTATATATATACACCAAGTGCCACATAATGTAAGGACTGATGATATTCACATTATCATATAGTTATTTATTATAAACATGTATCAAACATCATTAAAAACGAAGAGCTGAAGATCAAGCTCAGTGGTGTGCTAATGGAGAGGCCTATGTCCAGCAGTGGACGGGAGTAGGTTGATAATGATGTTGATGATGATGATGATGTGTATCAAATTTTGTAAAGGACCACTTCACAGCAAGTATTATTTATACTATTATGCTTCACCATATGTAAGTTAGTAAAGTTAATACCATTGCTGGAGTTTGTAAAATGTTTAGTGTAAAATAAGGAATTACAAAAATGTGATGAATAATTCCAACTTTTAATACAAAATAACGTTATATTTATGATTCACAAGTAAATAACTGTGAATTAATATTTCAAACAAAAGCAATAATCAAGAAAAATATATTTTTACACTATAATTAGTATTACCTATATAATGGAAGACCGATACCATCGGCCGTGTACAGGACAAGACTAATTATCTCATTAATTAATCACCTTGGATAAGCCCAGAATCATTCGTGCACAACACTTTTACTTAGTTTTTGAATTTCAAACATCATGTAAAATCATATATGTAGGAATGCGATTGTATCATAGCATTGCGTCGCACAATCATAAGTTCTTATCTGTAAATACTATTGTGATTCATTATTAGAAAGTACATTGGTGTCTTAAATTATTTTATATTACGAATTACCTGGTGAAAATGTCGCAGAATACGGCGGCGGTTGCTCAGTGACCGTCGGTTTATCCATTTTGTATATCTATAACGTTCAAATATTGCTTTTGTATGATTTGCGAAATACAAGGAAAACAGCACTCGCTTGAACACAATCTTTCAATACAAATGTCAATAACAAAATGTTAGTGACAGTTCGTAGCTCTGTTCCGAGAACAATCTGTGATGATATTTTAAAATTATTATTTGCGCTGAATTCCAATCTTTCGAGACATCTGTAATCCGTGTGAAATACTTATTTTTATGTTTAGGAAGTATTAAATTTCATTTAAATTTGGTACTTACTTTATAAGATAATTTATAGTTACATTTTCAAACATTATATTGGTAACATTTTAAGTCAGGTTTTAAAACCAGATGAAAATTATTATAATATTGTACACGTTTTATAGACCTTATTCAAACAACATATCTTTTACGATTTCGATATATTTTTATCTTTTATCTCTAATAATTTTTTTTATAATTCTTTTTTATTAAAAAAATTTGACCAGGATTTAAAAAACGTATGTTTTTAAATTTGACTTCATATAAATTTACTGCAAATGTTTACAGGTCCCACTACTGATAACAAGACTGCCACAAGCCACAAATGTGGAATTCATTCATTTATCCGGTTGATTTAACTGAGTCAAGAATTAGTTACCAACCCGTCTTTCAAATGTTACCTAACAAAAATGTCCGATAATAAAGCCTTAAGTTGCTCACGGAAGGACGGAAGCATTTGTAAGACCTTGCCATTTACAGTCAAACTTACTTTTAGCGTTGCTTAATTTTACTCATCACTATAATTCTACAAGGATGGCAAAGCTACGAATACATTGTAATCGTTAATGTTTAATTACAAAGATTGTAAAAAAAACATTTTTAGAATGATATGTCCTTAATGCATCGGTATGACTCCAGGTAGATAATTTGATTATTATTAACTAGAAATTTATGTCACGGCAAAGTAAGAATAATCCCCCGATCCTATGCTGGAATATCGTGTAGTAAGAGACGACTAAACGTGGCACTGGTAGATATCGGTATGAGCACGGCTAAATGCTGTTGCTGTCTAAGCGCAGCAGCGTAAGCAGTGCGAGAAGCCGTACTCTGCAACCCATAACCTAACCCGGACGCCCAACGTGGGAAGTATGGACAAAGACCAATGAGGGAAGGCCTACGTCCAGTAATAGACATGTGTGATGATGATGGCTGAAGGTTTGTTTGACATTTTTTCGCTTCTGCGACGCATTGTAAAGAATTCGATAGCCAGGTCCATGATCTATCAGATAAAAAATCTCGTATACGTATTTCGTCCATTTGAAAAATCCTTCGCTATACAGAACGGCAAGTCAGCTTACATTCATCGTAGCAAATAAAATTACAGACATTATTACCCAACTTTAAATATGGATTATTTCTTTCGTCTGTTTACTTAAGAAAAACCTCTGAGTTAACTACATTATACACTAACATCTTTATATTGAGGAATGACTGCAAATTTCAATAATCTATTTTATGCCGTAAAAAGTATACAGACTATTTATTACTGAACCGGATAGAGTGCCAAATAATGTAGCCTACCCTAATCGGCATATTCGGCTTTGCCGTGCAAGTGTCTAATAAGCCCATTTATTTCCTGTGTATAAGGGTACACATTATTAGGAGCTATATATAAACAACACATTGCTGAGGAGATATCGTTGACATATGGAGTATAAAAATTTTTTTCGAAGAGATTTCATTTGCAGCATTTGTTTCACTTAACACAATATCTATAATACCGCTGCATTTAATTGCTTTTGTTGAAAAATATTTACTAAAGGGATATGTATTCAGCTTTATTTTTAGTTCCCCTTACCTCACCATAATTAGAATTTTAGGTAGTTTACATCCGTTTTACAGCAAAACCACGTTTAATGTTAACATTGTAATATGTATTTTTTATTTATATCGTCTTGTATATGGCCACTAGCTGAAACCGACAGACGTTGCTCTACCAGTCTCAAACACCAGTCGACTGGTCACCACGATAATTAACATATATATTTTTTTTCTTATGGAGAAAGATTTTGTGCTATTCCCAATGTTGTAGCTCGCCAACAGGGGCGCTGTAGTGTATCAACTTTTATATCGATTAATTAATCGACATAAAAGTTGAAATACAAATATATTTGAGTATGAAAGATTCAAAAAGGATTATTTTCTAAATAAAACAAACACACATTAATGAACTTTCAATATATTCATTATATTTCACAAACAATAACTTTTACTTCTAATTGACCATTGTCATTATTTACACAATAAACTCTCTTGTGAAAGTTTCGAATAAATTTGTTCTTTACGATATGATCAACTATCTACTAACAAAAAATATGCACCTACACGTTCAAAATGACAATTAGTCAACGTCAGTGACAAATACACTTCTTTATTCGCCTATTCTGTTCCTATTAATAAAAATATCAACAAAACCTAACTAAACAATAGTATAAACAATATACCAGTTAAATCAAAATATACATTACAATTAACTTAACAAATTCATATAATTGAAGTTCATATTTACATAATAAGGAAATTTTAACTAAAATACGAACTCGTCAGATACCACCACTAAATCGAAATAAAATATAGTTTAATAGGAAAATAAACAAAGCTAATAGAATTTTAAGTAATCTACATCACTGGAAAATATAAAAAGTATGTTACGTAATTCAAAGAAAAACTCTGTACGTATATTATTCATAGTCTCCGGTATGCATTTTGAGTGCGCAACATTGTTGATATTATTTTTACGCGTGAGTTCAAAAGCACGGTACGAGTGACTAGACTATATAGTCGAAACATGTACACAAACAACTAGATCCAGAAAAGGTTATTAAATGAATCACGTACAATAATCATGTTCGTTTTAGCTGACCATGTAGACTCTATCGTGGTATTGTGTCAATAGATAGACAATGTCATTTCAATAAATCAAAGTCGGCAGAAAAGGAAAATTTCTGCGTTAACAAAAAATATATAGTCTATGGTACAACATTTCACTCTGGTAGACTTTCCATCAATCAATGTAACGTCTAATATCTAATTCGTCATATTTTTTAATGTCACATCGCAAAAGTGCACTTACAACTTATATATAATATTCTTCAATGTACCTAGTTTATAAAAAAACGAATATAAGCTGTGAATTGTATTCCAAAACGTAAGTAGATGGTCCTCCTATTCCTTAAGTTGTTCCTGTTGGATGCCTGTTGTTTAAAGGCCATGATAATATCCAATGAACTGAATGAGTTGGAGCGATGACCATTTCGTGTCTTTCAATCGGTTTCTTTCAACTATCTCACGAATAACTTAATACATGCATGATTAGCCTTTGTGACATAGTGAGCCAGCGTTACAGTTAATAAACAATGTTGAAATTAATTAAATTTAAACTATTCATAATTTAATAATTGCAAAGATATCATGAAGTAACTCAAAAAATATTTAACAACTTTTCAGGGTTCCAAAATGACACAACTAAGCTATAAAATATTACTTGCACTAGATCATTATTTTAAATTTCTATTAAACTTAAAATTTTAATGAAGTAAAAATCAGCTTTTTAATATTATATCACATAAAACGTCATTTTTCCAAATATAACAATAAAATTTGTTTACATACATATATCAGTATAACTTTTATAAGGGCAGGTTAAAACGAAATGATAGATGGACACTTCAAGAGATCGGGTCTTTTGACACTACCTGTGGCTGATGTTAGGTTTACGTGCCTGCTGAACAACAATTGAATCAAACTATTCTTAATATGTCATATCTTTTCTACTGTTAAAATATCTATATAATGATTAACAATTTTCTGACTTCTTCCTGCTTTGTCCTAAAGAAGATATTTATGTGACTTCACAAGAACACAAGAAGATGTTATAAACATTAGGAACAAGATATTCAAACTTTTGCTGAGACATACATACAGCTAAAGACAATTGTTATTTGCTGATAAGTATGCTTTTCTTCCCTCATGTAATACATGAAAATTTAAAAAGTCTTTGTAATCTGGTAAGTTATGATCATTTCCATCAATCAATATGATAAACAAACTGTCCACTAGTAATTTTGCATTAGAATAATTTGTTAAATAATCGAGGAATCTCCTTATCATAAGACAAGACAACTATACAAATTTCTCAAACTATGCAATCCAAAAACAATATGGTTATTTCAATTAAATTGAATTAATGAACAAATCAGTTTTGTTACAGTGGCAAAAGGTTTGGAATCCTTCCAATTGGCATGTTCAATGCCACCACAGTTTTAATTAAATTAATAATTATATAATTATCTTCCAACAATAAAACTTTCCTGTGCACTGTGGCCACTGAATAAAATTTCGAATTTATCACTCATTCTGTTTTCATCAATTCCAAGCAATAAGTAAACATTCGTTTTTAAATATTACACATAGTTAAAGTTAGTTTGTGTTACTAGAACTACTACTGATGGAGGCATTGAATATGTTAACAACAATCAATTTGATTGCATCTGGTATATGTTGATGGTGTTCATTGGGGGAGGCCTATGTCTAGCAGTGGACTGAGATAGGCTGATGACGACGACTCCTCCTCCTTGTGTCGATTTCCTCAATGCTGAGGGTAGTGACCTCAAGGAATTGCACCTTGGACAATCACTCTCCATTTGCCTAGGTCTTCGGCAGTGTGTATGGCTTTGTGGACTTATCGATGACAATATATATCTTATCTTGTCCATGAAGATTTTAAAATACATGACAACTTATCATTTTTAATCTATGCAATGCTGATAATGTACAGCAATATATGTCTTACATCTTTGTCCCAAGATCTACAATCACATAACATATATGTCCATACTAATAATCAACTGTCAAATCGAACCATAGACTCAGCTGTCATAAAATCATTCCATATACTATTTTCGTTTCCGAAACTCAAAATGTAATTATTTCACTACAATTATTACAATTCACTCATTTGTTGCACAACCTATTTTGGTACGGTCTGTTGGAAATTGAGTGCATACTCAATTTCACTCTGATAAATTAAACTCTCAGCCCTTGGCATATTTTATGCTGATGTGTGCTAAATCCCTTCTGATTCCCTTAGAAAAGCATAAAAAGGTCACCATTGGATTACATAGTAATATTAAATTAACCACATATATGTATGTAGCTTGGAAATCCGTAGTGTACATTTAGTTGCATGGTAATTAGGTGTTTATTACACATGTAATAAGGTCTAAAACCGCACGGGCACCCAGCAGCCGGTCTGGTCGTCGCGGCGGTAGTAGTGCGGTCTATTGTCCGGGAACACCGTCACCGCCGGGAACGGGTGTTGCTGGATGAACTTAAGTGTTAAACGGATCTGGAATGGAGAAATATTTATTTTATATTTTTTTTTAACAAAGGCACATAAGAACGCTCTTTATAAAGGATAATAAATCCTTACAGCCATTATTAAACTTCAACCGAATTTAAACCTCGTCAAGCTTTGGTTGGAGAACGTTAAAGGGTCTGCTATAACCACCCTTCACATAGAATCCTAGGCATGCGTGCTCCAACTAAGGACGCATCCGTGCTTTCCATCAGGCGGGATCGCGGCCAAACGTTAGCCTATCGTATGATAAAAAAAATAATAAAAAAACAATGGCGATAATGAATTCAGATAACATTTGTATTGAAACATGTCTTAATATTTCCACCAATTTCAAAATGCCTCATCTATATGCAATCTAATATTATCTACACTATTCATCAACCATCTGATTCCGATAAAACTTCAACACAGATACTCATAATAAAACCACGTAATCTCACATTGTGCACGAAGTGTGGAGGCTCCACGGCGGGCGTGGTGCTGAGGTGCTGCAGGATGAACTCGTCGGCCTGCTCCAGCCACAGGTCCACGCCGCGCAGAGGGTCGTAGTTGAACGGGCCGATCCGTAGCATGCCCACCGCGTTGTCGTATATATCCAACACCTGGACACCATTATTTTTTTTTATATAACGTTAGGCTCGCGTTTGAGTACAATTTTAGCTGGTAGTAACCGGAAACGAGTGACTAGCATTTAGCACGATTGCCTAGAAAGTGCCTATTCAGTAATGTGGTCAATGATTCCTTCCAGGTTGTATTGGAAAAAATACAGGGTAGTCCATTATTTGGTAGTCTGCAGCAACGATTTGACGAAACGTCAAATGTCGATGACAATAATGACCATTTTTATTAAACAGCTAAACATAATAACCATATCTTACTCTTAAAAGTTTTGTGGGTATTTATATATACAATGAAATATGTACCGGCTTAATGTACGTCAATCTGGACCTCATTGCAATCGAGGTGAGCTCATATAATAATATTAATAATTAATAATCGACCCATTTATTATTCCACTCTTAGAATATGGGTCTCCTCGCACATTGAGAGGGTTACGGCCATAGTCTGCCTCGCTGGCCAAGTGCGGGTTTGGCTGAATTCATACA
>DWED01000219.1:0-12884 GCA_018245795.1 Protelbella ruficauda | reverse complement strand
CGTGAAGATATACTAAAATTAGCAAACATTGAAACAAATATATGTTTTCATCCACGGATCGACGGATGGATGGTTCGCGAGAAAAGCATACAGATGCAGAGAGAGACCAGAAAACTAAAAACAAGTTCAGCACTTACAGTGTTAAGCAAACAAACACTTAAGTCTAAGTATAGATTTATTATCATCCACTCCAAGACAATTTACGAGTGTCAATTCAGATTTCTCACTTAAACATTGCACATCGCAATTTTCCAAACAATGTTATATTTTGCTTGCATTTTGGCATCCGCTCTCATGTGAATTTTCAATGCGACATTGACTATGCACTTTCAAAGAAACGTTTCAAAGAAAGAAACGTTAATGTGCAATATGTGCGGTAATAAAATACGTACATGCATTTATTCTAAAACTGATATGAATTGGTAGTTTAATTACTGTACAAATATTTGTTTTGAATAAATAAAAAGACATCTATAAACAAAGGCAGTAGGGAATTTGCTAACCCCAACTATTCCATGAGACATAAACATGACTGATGAAAATGGAGAGTATTATATCCCCCTGCCTGCACCTTCGGGAGAACATAAGCGTGTTACTATATTACCCATAAACAAAGTTACAGATAAACACTCACAGCAACACTGTTTCCATCCTTGAGCCACAGGACCGCGTCCTGCACAGCCTCGCGGGCGCTCTGCTGTCTGATGGCAGAGCCCTGCTGGTTGTCCGCGCGGAATATATCATGGCTGCAGTACAGCGCCATGTGGCGGCGCCGGTACTCGCTGCAGTCGAACACTGGAGACAATAGCATTACGTGAGTGCCAACCAAACACCTAAAACATTACACAAATACATATATACACACAACTCGTCAGGTGTCTGCTGCAGTTGCTGCTGCAAAAAATGCAAATGCTGTCTGTAATATGTTTTGGTTGTTAGATACACTTAAAAATAAGGTTAGGTATATAATTCCACGTTGAAGGCAAGAGCCCCCATTTGCTTATATCAAGAAATATAACAATGATAAAATGTTCGGATAACTCACACACTAGAATGGAAACAAGACTGCTGATAATATACTATTCTACACATATTCATTTTGGATAACTTACAACCAAATAGCATGACTACTATTTATCACAGAAATATTTGTCTTGATTGGGGCCGACACTCAGCTGTCGACTCAGTAGATGGAGACACTAATCACTGAACCGATTGGTCAAGCAACTGGAAGAATATAGGTTTAACCCATATTAATATATTCTTTAGATTCAGTCTCCGCTGCGACCTCGTTGCAATCTGCGGGAGCTCATGGTGAAAGACCTCGTATAGGTCCGAAACTAGTCGGGCTATCCCGAAAAACGTACGTGAGTTAAGCTGGTACATATTTAATCAATGGTTTAATTCATTCAACAAACCTTTTATCGCTCCACTGTTGGACACGAACCTCTCCTTAGTACATGTAGAGCTAAGTCCATAGTCTGCCACTCTGACCAAGTACTGGTTGGCCGAATTTATACTCCTTTAGAACATTACAGAGAACTTTACGAATATGTTTTCCTTCACGTACATATTTTAAGCCTGAGTTAATTTCGGGCACTTGTCGTTTTTCTATTAAAGGTCGTATTGTTTCTATTCGACAATGCTACGGTTACACGAACAATAATACACTCGTGAAATTAAGACAATAAACACGTTAAACGCGAGTCCCGAGTCCGATGAAGTGAGTGTTAAAACAGAAGCAAATGTCCCGCCGCGTCGCGTCATCCATTACGCGTCGCTGTTCGAGTCACGTATTTCATGTAGCACTGTGACGGGCAAATAATTTTATAACTCTTTGTTAGCTAAAAATTAATGTAATTTAATTATTTATTATTATTAACATATTAATAATATGGTGTGTTAACGAATTAGGTTTTATTCATTCTAATTTTAAGTTGCAATCAAATCATTTTACTTAAGTTATTAGATTGAATTAAATGTTTGTCATGATTTTTACTCGTTATAGTTTCATACCTTGGCATAGGTACTTCCCGCAATAGCGGTAACCTTCACGGCAATGCGAACCATTTGTACTATTTAAGTGTTTTTATGAATCTCGGGGTATATAGTGTATCTTATTTGTACGATAACAGACAATATTTAACATCAAGTAATGTAACTTCTCAATTTTAATTATATACTAATTAGAATGTATAATAATAAAAATATAACATTTGTTCGCATATTAACGGCGTATGACTAATTTAAATTCGTAGTTAAAATTGCTTATAACTGATTAGCCAGTATAAACATAGCATAACATAACGAGCAACATAACTGGCAAAAGGAATACTACACTCCTCTGCCTACCCGTTGGGGGAAATACAGGCGTGAAAATACACTAAAGGATAGTAACAAATAGAAAAAGAATTTGACCTATTGGTATGTGTGTGAAATTTATTTCAATAAACGGTGACACGGTGTAACATAAGCTAAGTGAGGGCCGTCTCATTGAGTTATGGCGGCCACGATAGCTGTGTCCTATCCGGCCATCCATCAGCGGGGAGTGGGTCAGCGACGCGATCTGCGAGATGCCCCGCGGCCCCACGGCCCCACTCCCTGACCC
This sequence comes from Protelbella ruficauda, assembly GCA_018245795.1. NCBI lineage: Eukaryota > Metazoa > Arthropoda > Insecta > Lepidoptera > Hesperiidae > Protelbella > Protelbella ruficauda. Next base: position 10,276 of record DWED01000219.1, on the reverse strand, counting down.
CGACGTCTACATACATGTTAACTGCTGTGTACGCATATTTTTATAGGACTTTTATTTTGTGGTAAAAATATTTTTTTAATATCATCGTTCAGGTTGATCCTATCGTAATAATGTGTATATGCTAATATGCTATAATATGTTATAATGTAATATAATATACTATAATATGCTACAGTATGCTATAATATAGCATTTTACTTGATTTTAAGTCTCGGAAACCGACGTACATACATGAAGAGATTGATGAAAGTAGAAGAAGGAAGGCAGTTTTGTAACGATAGAGATATTTAGCACGTTGTGTTGTCTGCTTACCCTAATAGGGACCGTGAAGTGAAGACACAATAATAATTTGCAATAGTAATATAGCAAATATAAGATTAGATTTTAACGTTTTAATTATCATAATCAACATGCCTGAACTTAATTTTCAAAGCTTTTATAAACGTTAGCTTTTTGGGAAAGTGAAGTCAAAATGTAAATATTATTACATACGTTATTAAATAGTAATAAATTTCTGTAATATTTCCAATACTTAAAGCTCACAAGAATTTATTATATGTATCATGGAAATCCGAAGTATTTAAAGCTTTGTAATAGATATTTAATTTTTGATTTCAGAATTACACATTACACCCATCATTCCTATTATATACATACATACGATATGTGCCCGGTGTATGGCAATAGGCTCACGACCTATTCCATTGCGGGATGTAGACATAACTGGTGAGACGTAGGACTATTCTACAGCCCTCTGCCTACCCTTTCTGGGATTACAGGCGTGAATTTCTGTTTCTTTAATCCTATTATAAAGCAACATTAGTTTTCCTCACTTCGAGCCTACTTCTTGCGATCCCATGATCGAAATATAAACTCTTTGGATACTGTTAATAAACAAATGTTTAATTAAATTATTACTAATTAATAATTGAATAAAAAATTGACTTATTTTTAATTGAGTCATGGTTATTGTGTCTTTCGCATTGGTATATCTGTCTCCCTTTTCTGTGCATTGACCTAATTCGGCGTAAAATGATTGTAAGATTGAAACAGTGGCCCCGGCCGATGTCGTATTCACGTTCTGCTCTGGACAGTTCATTTTTAATAATAAATGAGACGAAATCAAGACATGACGAATAAATGAATCCAGAACTTGACGAATAAATGAATATGGAATATGATAAATGGAAGGCTCGGATCCCTCGCGAAGATTTTTTCTTTGGCTCCGACCGAACGGAAGACGTTGGCTTTTTCCTTTTGTAGCGGGACAAGTTAAGCGTTTTTTGGACGACCCTGACTGCCAGTCTAATATTTATCATTTCATATAAAACTTGGATCATTGTGTTACTCGCCTTGATTCCGGCCACGGGATTAAGCTGTTTGTGTTCGCTACAAACAACTATTAGTTTCATACGAATATTATTTTTATCATTATTAATGGAGTAACTTTACCTACATAACCATTTAATATTTGGACAATGCGTAAATGAAATGTACATACATTTACTTTAACGTAACATCACGCCTGTACTTATTTGAAGGTGCGTGCAGAGGAGTGTGGTACTTCTGCTTTTCATCAGTTATGATATACTTCCATTGTAATAGGCGGTAGGCCTACTGACATGTATCGCATACAATTACAAATTCCGTGCTATTATTGCAAATTTTGAGTTAGAAAAACCCATTTATGCTTTGCGCTAACCAGGGTCCGAACCCAGGATCTCATACTCCGCAGTCGCGCTTGCAACTACTAGGATCAACGAGGCAGTCAACTTATACTTTACCTTAACGTACTTTAAACCTATCAATTTCCTGACACTAATGTTCAACATTCATAAAAACCTATTAACCTTCTAACAACCTACAAATGACATTAATCATACAAAATATTACACAGAGCGCAATAGTATAAAATATTACGTACGAAACACAAGTACATACATAGAAAGATTTTCGTCATAGAACATTAGGTGGTGGAAAGCGAATGCGTGAGTCACGAGCTCGCGAAGATGAGATGTGCCGATTTAATCCGGCGCTCGTAATCCGCGACTGCACTAGTCACTGCCACGTGGTTCTATGATAAAGTACCCGAGCAGATTATGCAAATTTTAAAAACTTCTGTTCCCATCCCATTCTTGCACCCACGTAACGCATATCGCCTCCCGCTTCCACGTGACGATCTGCTCACCCCACGGACTGCGCGCCTGATGGATGATGCGTTATTCCAATAACAATTTGGATACGATATCGTACGTCGAATTTTTGAAAGTCAGAATGTTCTCTAAACTACTGTCGTGTGTTATAATTCAATATAGATAATTCTTTGCATTGAATATTTGGCATAATGATATAAATTATTCAGCTTTCAATTTATTCACATTTTTTAAATAAAATATTGTCATATTGTACTATACAAAAAAGTTAATAAAAATAATGTTGGGATCAAGTTCATGCTGATTCCAGTGTCGACATTAAGTCAGGGTAAGCGACATGACAAATGTAATCAAAATCTTTCACACGTCACTAATCTTATTATATGATTGGATATTATTTTGACTTGTGTAAAGTATGTTATGTTTTTTTGAAGACCTTATTATTGTGATACAAAATTTAATATAAAACGCAACGCTATATTGTCATTTAACAAACGAAAAAACATTTAGAAAAATGTACAGATGTTTTTTCCCATTGTTAATAACAGTTGTATCTTGACCAATAAACCTATATATAACAAAATAAAAAATAGCTGAATTTGCAAAATTATCTATGATGTTCAGATATAAATTTGCACCCACACGGTAATACCATATGCAAACTCGCACGGCAAACGGATCTGGTTTCCATCGGTGTCGACGATAAGTGTTATAAATATTCGCGTGACCTGTCTAAGCAGACGTCAGTCTGTTTCAATATAGAGGGTGAAGTAGTTACTTCATTTTTTCCGAGGCTTACCTATTTAGAAATAAAGAAGAAAGTAAGAAAGCTTTATTTGCAGTTTCTCAGTTACTTAAATCATTCACTAAGGACTCTACTCCTTAAGTAAAAAACATATAAATATGTTACAGATTTACACACATTCACTAAACCCATTTTAGCTTTTTTTCAATATGGTAAATTATATCCTTCTTCATGTTATACCTATATTAGAAATAAGAAACACAAAACAAAACAATTGAACTAATACTTCGATTTAAATTCATCTTAATTTAATTTTATGTTCGAATAATTTTTGTACGTTATTAATTTAATTTATTACGGTCAGTTCTATATAAGATGGCATATGGTATGAACGCAGTAATTTCTGCGCTTCATTAAACGTAACCATTTTTTAAAGTACTTACTGACGTATGAGACTTACTACCCATCAATGAGTATTAACCAAAGAGTGAAGAAATGTTTACTATGTGTAACTGAGCCGGAGGTTCCGTGTGAATGGTCATTTTATAGCTGTCACACGTTTATGACCATAGACATGGTTGTTTACCGGAGTCTACAGAAGAAAAATACTCTATGGTACATTTTCAAATCCGCAAATAAGTTATATTCTTTGAGAACTGTAAGTAAAAAGTAAGTTGTCTTTTAGCTTACCTACGACATAATTGTTTCTTATTAAAACAGGAAAGCGTTCAAAATATTGCAAAATTTATATTCTGCTATATTAATGTATGAGCAGCATGTCAGAACTGTAACGATTAAGATATTTGGCATTCGGTGTTCTCTGCCTATCTTGTAAGGGAACTGGTGTGAAGATATAATATTAATAAATATGAGAGTTGAAGCCAGTTTCCGAATAGCGTACTGATATGTCAGCAACGTTCAACAATAAATGGGGATGTAATTCAATTTTAAAAGATTTAGCTTAAAAGCTTGGCGATACGCCAGACGCAAGAATTTTGTTCCACAGCGGATAAGTGCCATGAAATATATTATAAATAGTGAAAATGTTACAAATGTCTCTTTGTCATGTTATATCTATAGTGACAGGGTGACCATATTTTTTGAGTTTAAAACACTATTACGATATCAAGTTTCCAATTTCGGTTAGCCTTAGTAGTGTGACGAAATCTAACGGTTAGTCGGACATACATACATCTTCTTACATGGAATTTCACCACAAAACAATAGAAGTTAAGTAATCAGTACATGTGCTCAACACCGGTTTAGGTCGTGTCCATTGAGATTTGACATGGGGTACGTGAGTCAGCAGTTCGGTCAGCGTCGACTTTTGCTGTAACACATGCACGCTCTGAGGTGACTTGCGAGATTTTGACGGGTGTTTTTAATTGTATCTAGGTAAAGACAATTCAATATAAGCTGAACGTTCGTATCATACGTCACGTGGATCCTGGTCGCATACAAATTTCTATAGTGCTGTCTTAATAAAGGATTAATGGACATTTTATAGGAATTATTAAAGATTTAAGATTCAATAGTGGCATAATATCTTGATTTGTGAAAACGAGTCAGAAATCTGTTATTCATTAATTTAAAAAGCTCAGTGACCTGCGTACTTATTCAATACTTATATAAACATAATATCACGTCTGAATTTCCACGAAGGGGTATGCAGAGTGCAATTCTACCAGCATTCAAAGTTATGTTATATATCCCTTAGAAATAGCAATAATAATAATTTTATTCAATAAAAAAAAACTAACGTTACTCAGAACGCTTGAAGTTATATGCAAAACAATTTTCATTCTATCTTCAATTTCTATCATCTGCAATGTCTATGAAACAAGAATACAATAGCTAACAGTACGAAACACACGGTAGCTACATTTAGATTTCTTGTGTGGCTGGAATTGTAACCGTACCGCAACTTTTCGTATTGCCGTCCGTCAGAAAGAAAATAGTGTACGTTGGAATAACACAAAAAAAGCGAGCATTCTCGAGCGGCGGCGCACGCCTGTGTGCAGCAAAGCCGGAGTGTGGGTAGGCAGCCTGCTAAACGCAATATAAAGTGTGGTTGTCGTGGCATGTGTATATAGGTATAGGTAGGCAGCGCCCTGCCCCCCGCGGTCATTAGTACGCCGAACCCCGCGCCCGCCGCGGAGAAAGTATGATTTTACTCCTATAAAGCCGTATTTCTACTCCATACAGGAATTCGAATACGCATGCCGGCGAAGTTCCCGAGTTCCGAGAAAGGACATGTGGCGTTGCTTGTACATAATTCCACAGTTGAAACAATCTCAATACGGCGAGCGCGCGTTAATTCTCTGGTTCGCGGTTTCAAAGTTGCTCACATCTTGCGTTATGGTTACATATGTACAGCGTTGCCAATTGGGTTACGATCATGATTATATAACAGTTGATGCCTCGTACCTTTTATTTCGATTCACTAATGAACGAATTGAACTATTTAAACCGACTGTTGTAATATTACATAATATATTTGAAAACATTAAAACAAAAATGTCTCAATTCCTTAGTAATATTTCAATATAAATTATCCATATATACGTTTTTACACAAACGTACGTAACATCACGTCTGCAATCCCCGAAGGGGTAGGCAGCAGAGTGTATTGCACACCCCCACGTTTCACCAGTTACGTTAACGTCCCATGGAATAGGTGGTGAGTCTATTGCCATAGACCGGGCACAGACCCAGACTCCGAGTCACTACTAGAAATTCTAAATTAGAAAATCCCAATAGCACGCGACCCGGGATTTGAACCCAGGACCTCCCAATCGGCAGTCGCGCTTGTTACCACTTGACCAACGAGGCAAGTTTTTTTTACACAAACGTAACAAATAGCAAAGTCAAATTTTGAACTTATTGCGACCGCAAACGCAACGAAACAAATTAAACTTGCTTAACACTGAATTTGAATAAATGCTGAATGTTATGTATGTGTATGAAATGGTCATGTACTATGTTATTAATATACATATATTTTATCTTGAAATAGAAAACTCACATTTGGTGGCGCGTCCCAGCTGAGCAATTAGTGACCGCCACGTGGACGGGGGGAATAACCGAGTAGAAAAAAACTCACCCAAACGCTCTCACGGAATTATTATAGGTATTTATCTACTACGGCCATAGCAATCTAAGAAACAGTAATGTAATTTTTTGTAACGTCAACGTCCAAACATATATTTATATTATTGGTATTTGAAAATGATTAATATTTCTATTTTTAATTATATCACCACATCGACACACGGAATTTACAAGATTATGTTTGTTATAGAGAACGAGAAGAGTGATGAGTGTAGAAGAAACAGTTCAGTTTTATAAAGATTGAGGTATTGACACTAGGTGCACTCTGCCTATCCCGTAAGGTACCTGGTGTGACGATGTAATCATAGTAATTGAGTAACTTTGTACCAGAAATATTCTATTTTTTTATAGGTAAGAATGTTGAGTAACGGCGAAAGGAAGACGTTGATAAGTGTAGTTAGACTTCTCTTATGAGAGAGATATTAGAGTTTTGATATCACTATTATATACTTAACACTTGTATTGCTTCCGTACCGTTCTCAAAGTTCCATATTCAAAATCTTAATATGTATATACTTAAATACATACCTACCTCCGTGGTTCTTGGTATTAGAATTTTTTTCAAATAAAATATAAATAAATAGATTTTTGTTTCGAATCGATGTCAAATTCGAATTCGAATTGAGTATGGTAACACCATGGAGGCAGCCAGGGTGTTGACAATATTGAAGCTCAAAGATCAAGGTGTAACAAAATATCTATGACTAATGATAGGCACAGTTACAGTTTTAATTGAGTTTTTGTCTGTGTCTCATATCTGGAGTTTTTATTATTTTAATTGTTTTTAATTAGATGCTCCACTCACTAATTGTAATCTAAACAAATAATATTTTGAATAACGATTTTTTTTTTAATTTTCGTATAGCCTTTTTCTAAAATATATAACGTTAAATAAACTATTATTATTAGAATGCTTAGAACATTGTAGATGAGCGCGGGAGTTGCCAGTGTGCGCTCGCTTTGGCTGGGGTCGTTGGCTCATCGATTTTCGATTTGTTCGGTGCAACGAAGTGGGTCAAGTGCTGGTCTGAGATGAGCATATCCCTGGACTAAAGTTTCATAATAACTAAAACTTTAAAACCAGGACATAGTTTTAATTGATTACTGCATAATATTCAATTGGAAAAAATCAGTACCATACAAAGTTGTTTCAATGAAGTTTTTTTTTTTTTCCAAGTAGAAATAGGCTCGCGTTTGGCTGCAAGTTGCTCGTAAGGTTAGTATTTTTATATACTCGTACCGAAGAATATATTATACGTATCAGTTTTGCAATCCAAATTGTTTGGATGAACTATAACTATGACCACCGTTAAATCATGATTTAATCTGAATATCATCATCATCAGACAAAGAACACATATTCATTAAACAATAATCAATAAATAATGGCTGTGAATATTTTATTCAGTTAAACGAAACTTGATAACGGTTCCACTCCCTATTGAATGAAAGTAGGTCAAGTGTTTGGAAATTGAAATGATTTTAATTATACCAAGTACCTAAATTCATTCAATTCATCATCTTTATCAGCCTGTACCAAATCCACTGCGGACATAGTCCTCCTATGAGGGACCGTTGCCCATAGTCCCCACAGTTGGCATGCAGGTTACGGATCGCTGAGCACAGATTACCGCACTGCTTGCGCTGTTGCCTGTAGGCGGCCCGGACACGTAGCCGTGCCTAGGGAAGCCGCGCCATAACGCGATTATTCAATTCAATTTTATTTTAAGTGTATACGGACGGAGTATAAAATTTCTATATGCTAGTCAGCGTGTATAATTATGTTGTTTGCTTAAATTATCTTTTATAAAATAAAATTTAAACTTTCCTTTCATAGATGCGGATGCTGCAAATTTGTATTTTAGGAGATACTAACGCTTAACAAATGGAAGACAATAATTACAATAAAAAAGATTTAAGCTCAAAAATCGATTTTCGAATTTTATCAATTAGATGCGTGTCTCTATAATATAAGTTATTGATACAGAAATGAGCAGTTTTCAAGTTTTCATTAGGGTGCGATCGGAGCAGTTAGAGCCCTTTTATTATCTGCTCGCCTCTAAATTGCCAAAAAGAAATTCGCCCCCGGAAAAAAGGGAACCGAGGACAAAAACCTTGCACCCAACTTAGCTACCGATGGCGCGACGTTTAAAATCGAACAAGATAAGGAGAGTGGAAATGTTTTTATTTCTGTAAATGGAAGAAATTTATGTGATTTTTAAAGTAAATATTGGCGATCGATGGCAGTTTTCAGTGGAGACGGTACGATAAGATGCTTTTTTTTATATCGGTCCCGGACGGCCGGGGACTGATTCGGACGCTTCGTAATGTAGCGTTCGATTTTCGGTAATGGTCAGCTGATAAGCAAATGACGTCATTATAGAGCTCGGCTTAGTTTGTATCGTTCAGTCCGTTCCGTTGAATGACTGGTTCGGGGAAGATTTGTGTTCACATAATGATATTTTTTTATAACATTTAGGAATTGTCAATAAAGTTTGACATATTTAACGACATTAAATATATTATAGTAATGTCGTTTTGCAGCTGCTGTGTTAAATTTAGAAAATTTCCGATTTCTTGCTGCTTACGTACCAGTCTCTTTTTAGAACTAAGGATTTCTTTATGAATCATATTTATATGAAAAAAATATCCCAAGCCCTATACGTGTATGGCCTATGTCTACCGGTTTAAAGTTGATGGTAGATGATGGTTGAAATGATGGTTGAATTGATGGAAGAACAAACACAGTGCAAAAACTCTCAAGCACGATAGCATAATTGGACTTTTGTGAGCGATAACGGCATAGAATTTTGCAAGTTCAAATGCGACAAATAGCTATACCTACGTACATAATTACATATTTCGTATCAATTGAGATATCAGAGCTTTCGTCAAGTTATACATTAAAGGAGCGAGGGAGGATTCGGGTAAACATGACACCCTCCCGCTGATAAAGAATTGAGGGTATTAAACGATTACAATCGCTTTGCGGTTCAATAAACAGATTTCTTTGGGCCACCGTTTTACGTTAAATATGCAGTCTAATCAGTAAATAACATTTAGTAAATAATTTTTTTTTTCTAAATTTTACCTGGCAAAGAGGCAGACGAGTTGTCATTTCAATGTTATCGCGCGCTTTTATTGATAGAAAAAAATGTAATTTTTTTTTAATTGCTTAAAGAGAATTAGTACTATGTGAATTTTTGGAGCGTCTCTTGTAACGTTCTAAATTCAAAAAATAAAAAATTATATAGAGGTTTATTTTAGTCATTTCCCGGGAACGCAACTATTCTGCGAGTCAAAAAAGGCACTGTTATTCAGTTCATTTTATAACATCATGACATCAACTTTGCACGTTCGCTCGGTACATTCAAAGGTAAGGAGTGTCAAATGTCCACAGATAAGAACACCTTCATCCAGTCTTATTTATGTAGCGCGGCATCCGATTGAGAGCTTTTCAGAGGCCGGCAACATTTGCGTTCTCATATCTACCCCCTACCTCCGCTCCTACGTTTATTTCCTGCGATTTTTGCTACCGTTTTGATTGTATTGTACCCCACCTTGGTAGTGACTCCAAATGCTGGAGTGTGAAATCAGGACGGTTTACATTAAATGTGACTGATATACATATTTGCAAGTGAAATAATCTTTTGTGAATTTGAATAAGTACGGTATTTTTTGTAGTATCTTTTTGGACGTTTAAATTTATTGTAAGTATATTTCAAAGTTTAAGATTGTTTTTTGGTACTAATTTCTAAAATTATTGGTTTTATAGAGGCCGTTTCTAGAAGAACTTTATTAGGCTTTTTCAAGTTCCATTAGCTTTAACTTTTACTATACCTACTCGTACTACATTTGCATGAAACAAAACTTATTTATTTTCGAACTTATTATTCTTTAAGTATATAACTAGTTTTGTATTAATATACTTATGCAACATGGAAATGCCTTAACAAAGCAAAACGTTTGGTTATCATAAGCAACACAAAACACTCGCAATTGACTTGAAAACCGAGTTCGGAGATATACAGATTACGGCGGCGGCTCGACTTTGGAGCCAACCACCCTTAATCCCCGAATTGTGATAAATAAAACAAATGTATCGTGAAAGGAGGACACCGGAAGACAATAAAATCGAACTGGCGAAATATTTAAAGTGGAAATTTTTGAATGGAGACAGGCAAAGTTAAATGAGTTTGTTGGCACCGAGCGCCGCGATCCGCTGCGTAACCGAATCAGATAAGTATTGTCGGCGTTGATTGTGATT
>DWED01000218.1:0-12894 GCA_018245795.1 Protelbella ruficauda | reverse complement strand
CGATAAATATGTATGGATGTCATGCATCTGGAATTATTCTGAGCTTCCCCGGTTAAGATGTGGCGGTCCGGAATACGTACTGGGCTTTTTTAACTTAGTATTTTGTTACTGTAATAGGCTTTGATTAGATGAACTGATAGCCTTGTGGTTTAGGATGCGGGGTTTTCATTTCAAATATTAAGTCATCTGCTTACAAGAAAAATGCGTTTTATAATCATATATCATTTGTAACATGTACTTGACCAGGGTAACAGAAATTCGCTATAATCTATTGTAAGAACGAGAGACCTGATTGCGGAGTCTAAGGGAGCGTCATTGTGACGTCACATCACGTGATCGGTGGCGTGAGGGACAATACGCTTGATGCATTATTGCGGTGGCATTTGAACGTGACGGACGTATCTTTGTGGCTTGTTAAGTTCTAATTAAAAACATTAGATACGATTGATTTCTTTTTCTTTTTTAAAAATTAAACTAGTTTCAGTTCCATAAGACTATTATATTTTGACAGAAGACCCGTCCCCAACAGTAGAACGTTGATAGGTTGGTGATGATGATAATTTTTTTACTGATAAAAATCGATGATAATTTTGCAGCGACTAGTCCTTCTTCTTTCAAAAATTTCTAATACACACTGACGACCTCTAACGGAATTATTATGTTCATGATATAGGTACTACTCTGGCTCTATACAAGTTATGTCTAATTTAGGATTAGACAGCCTTGTGTGAACTATCCCAAGATAGATATTATTTATAAATTTCTTTTTGTTACAAATAGGTTTTATGATGTCTGTTTTAATGAATCGTCATATATATCTATACGGAAACGCAGTAAAGTATAGGACCATCAACAAGTTATACACGCATGAATATTTTTAGACCCGCATTAATTTTTTGCACATTGGACATTTAATAAGTAATAATCCCGAATTAAAAACTGGAATTTGTCACAAATTTTCGGTAATTGTCAAAAGTTTCTTTAACAAACATGTAAGACGACTTCAATGAATGTATTAAGCAAAAGAAGTTTGCCAGGACTGTAACAGGTGATGAATAAATATTTAATCTCTGCCTACCCCTATGCGAAATATCTGAAGATGTATATGTAAGCATATGGGAATTCAACTTGCACAAACTTACCTGCACTGAAGAGAAATGTTCCAATGAATATCGCTCGTATGCCCCGCATTTTTATTGGAGATCTGAAACAAAGAGTTGTAATGTTAGACGTTTCTTAAATTCCCTACAGGATTCGGCGATTATTTGATTTGACTTCCCTGTTCGTTCAGTGGTTGGAGGCCCAGGTTGCTGAGCTGCAGATTTAAAGTTCAATTCACATGGGAAGCAAACATTTGTGTCACCATCATCATTATCAGCCTATTTCCGTCAACTGCTGGTCATAGGCATCTCTAATAGCACGCCACTGAGCTCGATATTCAGCTCGTCGCATCCAACTGCTGCCAGCCACTTTGCGTATATCGTGACTTGTCCTAGCTGGAGGGCGTCCTGCACTATGTTTGCCAACATTTGTGTGTTGGTTAGAAATATGTAGAAATGTATGTTTGCTAGTTATAAGTGGTAAGGTATAGGCTCTACTTAATATAGAAATAGATGGCAGAGTGTGAGGTATCCAAGATATATTTTATCACATATTTTGTGCCAATCTGTTTAAGCTCGGCCCGGGAGCATATTTTCTTACAATTGAGGATGATATACAATAAGTATTTAGCATGAGTGTCGATTTAGAAATCGTGAGTACGTACATTTAAGCTGCACCAGAAGCCTTTTATTTTTATAACCGCTCGTTTATTTGGCTTTTGTTTTTCTATTTAATTTTATTTTTACAGCGTATTAGAATTTATGGATTAAAATAACCTCAAGTTATTGTTAAAACTAAATAAATCTGTCCAAAATCGTATTTAAATCTACATCCATATTATTATAACATCTACATATAACTAAGTAAGACTATGGGTCTCTTGTTCGAACTGCACTATCTCCTAGTATATGTATGTATGTACGTATCGTACCACACATGTAACATGTGTTTCACACCAAGATTGGTCCCAAGATATCACAATGGGAAAATAACTGATTCAAAAACAAATGTCGCATCCAGTTTATCGAATCTCATGTCAAAACATAAATGAACACTACGCGAAAACGCACATTAATAATAAAACAAAAACAAACAAACAATGAGCTATTGAAACAGTTGATAATATAGATTTTAATTGCAAAGTATTGAAATTATAAAACGCAGTATTAAAATCAGCTGCGAATGCCGTTGACCCCTTTGTTCCCCGTTCCAGGTAATCCTTTGTTATCGGCTCCTTTGTTGGCCGCAAACAAAACAGGAGATGCATTATTGAAATTATATGATAACAAAGCTTTGAATGCAACGTCTGTATCGTCGTGCATTATGTCGTTCCTTTTCTTCCATACCCGATAGACAGTTTGTGAGAATTCTCAAAGGAAGTGCAAGAAATTGTTGTCCAAACATGTTATGATGATATTATGATATAGCTTTGTTCTTTAGAACTCAGCCTCCCACTCTAGTGGTTGTGTTTATATATGTATATATGTAATGTCGCGCACCACTTCCTTTACAAAGTTACGTGCGTTTTAAGATTACATATCACCATTCTAATAAGAGACACATCTCCAACAGCGGAATGACAAAATTGTTGTTAACAATGTAACCCAAATTGAGTTAACATGTTTTCGAAAATTACTGTCAGAAAATATTTATACAAGAATGAAAATGACTTATAATTAAATGTAATTAAATGCAGTTCACTCAATTCCACATATACAATACATTATGTTTTATTCAATAGTAAAATAAGAATTCACAGGAAATACTTGCCGTAATCAATAACAGTTTATTAACAGTTATTGGTGCTATTTGCAATAACAATTATATCGATATATAATATATGAATATTAATTAAATATAAACATGACAAACATTATATGACACCTGTAATCTCCGAAGGGGTAAGCAGAAGAGTGCTGTACACTCCTACGTTTCACCAGCTACGTTTACGTCCCACATAGAGTAGGTATAAATATACAAATATATTCAATTCAATTAAATAAAGCACATCTACCATAAATTCATACAATAAAATTGTATCTTCACAATATATAGTCAAAGTATATGTATGGCGCTGCACTGTGCTAAGCTTAAAATAGTTCCAGGGGGTTGTTTGATCGAGGGATGTTAAGCGGAAAATTCTCCCTTTCAGCAATCTGCTGTAATTATGTCATTATACACGGAAATAGCTACAAACTTCATAGGGTGATGTGTAGGATTGGCGGCGCTTTATATTTCCTTGTCATGTTATATTTTAGGTATAAAGATTGTTATAAAACAAGCTAAGAATCGTTAAACATACAGTTATGATATACGAAAAGTGGCTGGCAGTGATTGTATATCAACCTATTAATTGTTCTTAGACACAGGTATCCTGTCAGGATAAAAAGGGTATTAAGCAGCAAGCATTAAACTTTGTGGGTTTCTTAACGATGTTTTTCTGTAAAGTTACTAAAAATGATATTTCAACTTAAAAGGCACATATGTGTATAAAGAAAGAAGTACATGCCATTATTTAAACCAAGACTCTATGCAGTGGGAAACGCATTTCGAAATCACTATCCATCACTGCTTGCCTGGTAGTATTGTCATATATTAATTGTATTATACAATAATTTAAACGCTTCCAAACTCTTGAAATACTTCAAGTTGAAGTGGATATCAAGATTACCATAAACCTTCAACTCTTCAAACCGTTTTGAAGTAGAGTTGTGGTTTAACTTTAAAGTTCCTTTATTTGTACAGCAATATAGTATTTATAGTATCTAATATTCTATCTAGAAGTTATATACACAATTTTTAATACACATAGTAACAACCAGAAATATAAACGTCAATTTTTAATTAATTTTCTCTTTTTTTCGCTCTTGAAACTCTACATCATGTTTTACCTGTTATGAAAGTACTTACTTTATAAGCTGAACTAAATTCTCATCCCAGTTAAGTAACGTGGAATTTTTAGGAAAAAAACGTCTGCAATTTGAACAAAAACCTCCATCTAACAAAGTGAATGAGCTGAAGTGAAACTTTACCCGTTACGCTCTAGGGCGTAGAAACTGCCTCTGCGGTTTAAATTTGTTCTTGTATAGTAGGTACATTTATGAAAATATGTTAACAAAATATGTGATCTCAGGATAAACACCACTTACTACTATCTTGTAAAAAAACATCGCGCAGAAACCTGCACCCTTTGAAATTCTTCATAATTTTTACTCTTGCGTGTGGACTTCACATGCATTAGAAAAAACTGCCAGCCCGCAGTTGGCCCATGTATAAGACAACTATCTAAACGCTACTCATTATGAGAACATTCTCTGTACGATAATAAAATTAAGTAAGATTGTAAAAATGATGCATCACTCATTGTTTTATATTTCACGCTTATTTAATAAAATAACAGAATATATCACGATGTAATAAAATAAATTTAAAAAGAAGATTGAAATCGAACATGTAGAAAATCAAATATTTATGATTTATGTACAAACTTAAATGCTTTTTCTAAACATTATTATTATTGTATCATAACACTAAGTCCCTACAAGTTAGGCGAAGAGCACCGAGTGCCAAATCTCTATTCGTACACGTATGACGCGATCCTTTTACATTCAGTATTATTTTCCCATAGGTATAAATAATAATTAAATATACATCACATTTCGAACATTCCAATACTACACTATAACTTAATTGAAAAACTATCACAAGCTTGGTAAAACCAACTCAGTTAAACTGATTTTTTTTTTTCAAAAATAGTTTATTTCGCTCACTCATTCCAAACGCTACCGTTTCATTCACAATTGTACAAATGTAAATATATACGTGGCTGAAATCCTCGCTTCTTTGTTAAATGCACCACAACGAAACAAAGTTTCATACGAAACTATTCTGTATGTCAGTTTTGTATCGTAGTCTCGTAGCTCGCTACGAACAATGCTACGAGTTTCTGTAGCTTGTGGTGCTATCAGGAGTTAAACACAAATTAAGTACTAGCGTTGTTTTACAAAGTCAAATTTATTTTTTTACAGGTACAAATAATGGCTCTTCAACTTATATAACATAGGATCACGCCCGTATTTCCCGAAGAGGTAGGCACGGGAGTGTAGTACACTCACACGTTAAAATATAAATCCCTTCGATAACCCAAACAGAGGGATTTGTTTATCAGTATTTACCAACGTTTAATAGATAAAGATGATCACAAATAATGTACGTAATTAATACCAATGTTTTATTTTTGACCTTGTTAAAATAAATATACGCTTGTTATAACAAACCTCTTTGTTACAGCAATTTATTAAAACAATTTAAAAATAATCTCGACAAATTTTAGGATAGCAAAAAATGTTCGCAAATTAATTGCTTACTTTTTTCTCACAAGAAATATAATCGGCCTAGATCTTAATTTATTTCTTAAGCTCATTGCTTCTATGATATTTTTTCCTGTCGGGATAAAACGTAATTAAGTTTCAGTACAACATTGTAAATATTTTTTTATAAATGTTTTCGTGTATCGCAGAAAACGTACGAAGGGATAGTCTAGCGGTTTATATTTCAACATCCCGCACTAGCAGTCCTGGATTTAAATGCTGTAATCTATCTGTGCTTTACAAAATTACGAGTACGTATGTTTTAAGACTAAATATCACCTGGTATAAGGATGAGGCAAAACATCGTGAAGAAACTTATACAGAACACTATCTCGGAATTCTTCGTAATATTCCCTAAGAATTGTGAGTAATGAGAATCCGTACTTGACCAGGGCCTTTATTATGGCAGTAACTATCTACATTTGGACCAGTAGAAAGATAAAAAGGATTGAAGATAAGAATAATTTACATAATACTATGTGATATACAGCCTTATTATCTTTATATACATCGAAATAATTCGATCTCAACGGAAGTTTCTAGAACAACCCAGAAACTTCCAACCAACATCTTACTGATCGTCAATATAAGAACCGTTCATAAATCAACAAATCACAAACTGCTCTTAAACAGGATGAAACTTAGAATCAGGGTGTAAGAAAAACAGGATCAAGTAAGTCAACAGCACGGTCATAAAAACTGATTGGACGTGTCAAAACTTGCGATGTCGAACCCTTAAGAAACCCTATTCTCCAATCACTCCATTGAACCTCACATCCCGTGTGTTATCATTCGTAGAACTCCTGCAAATTTATTCATGAGCCTTTGATCGCATTCAGAGATACAAACAAAGTTATGAAGCAATATTCGAGACGAGAAGTGAACAAGAAAGTTTTTTGCCGCGAAGCACCGTGAGTTAATCACTTCGGGCGGTGGTCTTGAAACATTTTATGGTGATGATGAATTACTTAGCCAACATTCGACGTTCATTTTGTTTACATCATCTTCCTGACATGCCCAGCTGGGCAATTGAGAGTGTAATAAAAAGAATGAAAACAAAATAAACGGGTTCAAGATAAGGGTCATCAAGCACATATTGCTTCACACTAGGCGATCTCGATTTTAATACAAATATAAGATGCTTTGTGTGAAATTAATAATGAATATGTCAGGTTCATAAGGATAGAGATATTTACACGCGGTGCTCTCTGCCAACCTCGTGATGGACCTGGCGTGACGATATAGCCCAGTATCAACAGATACACTAATTTTCTACGGTTCTGTTCAAGCAGCTAAAAATGGGCAGCAGTCGCCACGTATAAACACTATCTCCTCTTTATCGTGAGATCTTCATTGTAACGTTAAAAAGAGCACACTTAATGCCTGATAACAGAAACATAAAAAACACAACGTGTACATAAGAAATACCAAACAAATCATACATTTCTTCTAACGTCCATACCATACATTTAATCCCTTAAGCGTTTATATACAGGTGTTATTTTAATAACGCCCTCTAGTTAATTTTTTGCTATCAGGGTGAAAAACCCCTAATTCCGCCCGCCCTAACCGCTCGACTCAGCGGGACATTACGAGCGATATCATTCGGAAAACTCTTGCAAATTTATTCATGAGGTGTTGATCGCCGGGAGATACGGCCGTCGCCTTTATTGTCGTGTTTACGTGATCACGCCTCGATCTGTTCGGACCCTTTGTTTTTACGTGTCGTTTTGTCGCACCTACAGAAAGGCTTAAACTCTTTTTATATATGTGTAGGTGTGTCAAATAAACCACACGTAGACAACTTATGCGTGGTTTATTTAGATAATAATGCTATTGTAAATTAAACTGGTCTTTTTACTGAAACGTTCTTTGTTTTACGTCAATCAATGAAGGATAAATAAAAGTGATATGGTGATTGGACATTTTATGAAAAAAAAAAATTTTTTTTTCAACATTTATAAACTAACATTATTTTAGAATCAGATTCCGTCATACAGTGCACAAGAGCTCAATAAATGTAACTACATTTATTATTTTATACGTTTATGAGCATTTTGCTCTTTTCTTCGTTTTGTACAAAGGTTTTGTAACTAAGGTAAAATATATTACAAGTATAAAATATCTAAAAATCTATAATTTCCCACGGCTTCTTTCATATTAAAATAGCGAATCATTTCAATACCAAATTTCATTTCACTTATACCAGAGAAAACAATTTTTCACTTAGCCTGCGACCTTCATCAAGGTTTATTTAGTTACTAAGACTTCATTATTTCGCACAATTGGCAGACTTAATGCCTCTTGGCTCTCACTACCAGTTAACACTAGGCGAAGAAGAAGGGGTACAAAGGTAAGAGGGGTGTACCTGGTCAACTCTAACGAAATTCTAAAAATCATTTTAGCAGTTTTATCATGTTGTCGAAATAAACTGCTGTCAGTCTCATCAGGTAATTCTGTTTTTAACTTTCTATTTATCACTTGGTCTAATTTCAAATATTTTTGTTCAATTTAAGGTATATCTATACATACCTACAAATTGTACAATTACGTATTTATTACTATACATATATTGTTACAGCAGTTATTCCTTACATTTGGGCAACCCTTGGGCTGTCTTAGGTCGGAAGAAAAACACGACGGAAATCGTTATCTTTTTTCAGCATAAGAAGGGTTAATGCCATAGTCGATCACGTTATGTGCTGGTTAGTAGAATGCCTGTTTTAAAATGTACCATATAGGGCTCCAAGATGTGAAGGTTCCTTCACGATATTCTCCTTTTCTCTTATATAAAATGATGTTTCTTCTCTAACATAAGGTTGTAAACTGGGCTTTGTTATTTTTTTTAATTAAGTTTTTTTGTCCGTATAGTTCACATGGAATTCGAAATTCCCATAAAAACTTTCATAACATATTTCTATCTTTAGGAATTATTCATAAAAAAGGTTAAATTTTGCCTATGTCTTTTTCTAGGTTTCTAATTGTGTCCATATTAAACTTCCACAAAAACGATTTAGCAGTATTATATACTCGTATATACACTAAGCACAACCGGCAAGCAAACGCATGAAAAATATAGAAAGAAAAAAAAATACTTTGGCTTTTGTACCACTACTGTGGACATTCACAAACAATTATCCCATACCTTTAAATGGTAAAACATGAACGAAATAAAATTATTACGAAACAATATGCAGTAAAACGTTCGAAATACGAATAAATTTAGGTTAAACATTTTCGAGATCCGTTTGTTGCAAATGACGCACTTGAATTTACGCCACGGAATGGGCTGACGAAATTCGCTAAGCGTTTGAAGCGTGAAAATTACGCCTTTTTAGCTATCAAACATCAGCCCATAAATTATATGATTCTGTGACGGTTCGAAGGTACCGGAACCAATGGAACGATGCCGCAAAAACAAAAATCAACGGCTTCAGGCTAAGCAATCTGCGACTAAAAACCGGTGGTTTCAAATTAAAACGCCTCGAAACGGTGTTCCATTTATGCCGCACGGATAGTTCCCTATGGCATATTTGGGTCAAAACCTCGTGAAAACATGTTGTTTCAATCCCGACGACTTGTTCCAACCAGTTATGAATGGAAACGTCCAAAGTTGAATCGAAAACTCGACACATGTGTCAATACAATTTCATAACGCGCCAATGATTTATTTATAACACAAATATGTATGTTTGACATGCTGCATTTTTTAATATATATCACAGTATACCTACCGATGTTCCTTTAACACTAGATTTACCAGCTATTTAAATATACCTATTTCTACCAAAACCAGTCACAACGACTGCTCTTTAAGAAAAGTACTTAGTGAGGTTCCTAAACTTTATTTACTCTTAAAATGACTTTAATTTTAATAATATCTTGAACATCTACACCCACGGCCGCCTAATCCCAAAGGAAGCATCAAGAGAGCTTGTGTCGTGGTAAGCAGACGGCTGATAAATTATATACATACAATTTTAGATACATACAAATATATACTTATATAGATGTTTTAATTAATAGTACGAAGAGTGAACGCCTCGCGATAGTATAATATAATATAATATAGAGAAAAATGGCTGCGCGAACTAATTTTAGACAGTATACACAACGGTATCCTAGACCTAGATAATTTCTTAGGTTTGGAATGTTGAAAAAGTATAGAGAGTAACTACACGCTAGTATTTCATTTACGCATAACTATTTTTCGTAGGTTACAGAATAGCCTACATTAGCCAAAGTAGTTTCAAAAAGACACAATAAAGCTTATTCCAGCCATAGCTTACATATAAATTTTTACTTTCCTAACATAAAAGATAAAATTATTTTCATGTACACTATTATTATTATTTTATCATAAAAATATATATAAATAGATCATCACGCCAGATCACTTACGGGACAGAGAGGATACCGAGTGCCAAATCTATAACCTTGGACCGGACTTGCTTCTTCTACGTTAATCATTCTATTCACATACGAAAGTATATAAATCGTGCTATCATTTCCTATTATAGACCCAAAGGGATGAATTTCATAAAGCGCATTAAAATACTATGGAAAATTTCATGCTTCACTTGCAGCGATATGTTGTGAGTCAAACCGACAGTTTTCTTTTACGATTTTATACATGAACCTATTTTATTGTTAAGCGAATTTGTTATTCTAAAGCAGTGAAAGCCTAGGTAAGCAGTGATAGCCTAGGAAAGCAGTGATAGCCTAGGAAAGCAGTGATAGCCTAGGAAAGCAGTGATAGCCTAGGAAAGCAGTAATAGCTTAGGAAAGCAGTGATAGCCCAGGAAATCAGTGATAGCCTAGTGGTTTGAAATTCAGCCTCTCACTCCGGAGGACCGGGTTCAAATTCTGACTTGCACTTCTTTACAAATGTGCGTTTTAAGGTTTAAATATAACTCGCTGTAACGGTACAGAAAAACATCGTAACAAAACCTGCACATCTAGGAGTTCATAAAAAAAATTCTTTAAGGGGTTTGGACTCTGCAAACCCGAACTTGGCCAACGCGGCAGGCTATAGCCTATAGCCTTGATCTTTTTATTCTAAGAAGAGGTTCATCCAGCGTTGGAACGATAAAAAGGGTCGGAAAAAAAAACCTTTGTAATTTTATGTGAAACAAAATAAAGGTGTAATGAAGTTCTGATACTCAGCAATAATATCCAGGTAAGTTACAAGATTATACACTGCCTCATAAATACAATAAATTCACATCGCAGAAGACAAACGATAATAGTTAGTGTCAAATTAAAACACGCGTGCCACCGCGACATCGTTTCGGTGACGATAAATCATACAACTAGGTGTCCGGCCGATAATTTCCCCCGGGCCCGCCCGCAAGCTTGCGACCTCTGTTGACCGTGCTTTTATCTGTTGATAATGACGAGTTTATTGTACAGTATCAATACCAGTATCAGTTGTACTGTATAATGATACAGTAATACTTACTGCAGTAATTACTGCACCTGTGTTAGGCATCACAGATTTTATACAAACCAATGTAACGTATACCGTCAACTGCGGCAGTGCGCGGCGCCGACTGATAGTCTCCTTAATTATTTTTTAAATTCCAGTAAGCCTTGTTTGACTTTAATATTATCTGATGTTAAGCGAAATGTAACCTAGAATGTAGCACGCTTACTTAGAAACAGCCTATTTTATTTTATAGCATTTTAAACAAGGAGATCTCAGTCAAAAATTTCATTATATTTAGACTCTAATATCACTTTCTGATTTAATTTATGTATGGTAGATTATTAGTTGATAAATCTATTGATGGGAACAATGACTTAAGACAGAACGATATTAACTTATACCTAACTAATTTCAGGACGCTTCAGCTCCACCATACACTGAAGAACAAAGGAACAATAATGATTATAATGAATATGAAATGAACAATTAAGATTCTACTTGATGATAATGACACATTTAAAAATAGATAACATAGAATCGAGTCTACTAATCTTACATTTATTAAACTAATAACTATTAAACAGTCAAATATTGGAAAACGTAGTCATTGTTTTCATTGCTCATGTGTATAGAGCCTTATAATGGCTTATCACATTGAATTAAAACGCGAAGGTCGACCGCAGTAACGTTACGATACGATACATACAATGCTAACAGTCTGACCGATAATTTCCCTCGGGCCTTTTCCCACATTACTTTGACCCGTGTACATCTGCGACTAACATCACAAAATGTCGTGTTTAAGACATTGGTCGCTTTAAGTATATAACATATGTACATATGTGAACGCAATTCTGCTTTGTTAACTACTGATCTGTATTGTGCAGTCTATTTTGCGTTAACCTGCCGTGAATTTTCATATAACTCTAGTAATGAGGTGTATTTTGCGTCTCAGAAAAGAACCGGCAATTAATTGATATGTCACTCAAACAACCTTTAGCAAGCAACATTGCTCAATATTTAAGCTGCGTAACATGCGGTTTTCCTCGTCTATTATTTAAAATTAATTTGAAAATACTTCAGCCGTAAGCTTCGACATTGACTGCAGCTGGCATCATACATATCGTCATCTGCAGCTACCTCATGTAGCAAAGTCGCTTGTCCTCAGGTAGCAATATTACTTTCCACGTCAAAATTTTATAAGTGGAAAATAAATCAATTCTGATCTGTTGTAATACTAAACGCAGAATTTTAATTACGATGGCATTGTTTAAAAGTATTTTAACATTATTAAAAAGAATATTAATATTTACGCGAATAAATTGTCTGTGTATACATATACGAGTACACATATAAAAAGAAACGCCTCCAACGTCCAATCATTATGTTCCGAAATGTATAAGAAAGGAAACGAGCAATAAGGTTAGTTTCGCGTGTCACCCATTTTCTATTCAACAGATTGTCACATGTCACCAGTTTTGACGTAGGTAAGACCTTTGCTACAATTGGACATGTTCTCTTATGATGCTGGACGAACGTTTAATATTATATCCGTTGTTCTCACCACGATGACCGGATGATATAATCAAAAAATATGACGCAATGGACTTTGTGTAGTGATAGCCTTATTTTTTATTTTATAAACCGCTTGGTTTTTATAACAATTGTAAGCTATGGTGCTTCCACAGCTGCAGGATTCTTCTCCTAATACCCCAATATTTTCAAATTCGGATTGGTAAGCGCAAAGATTAGTACTATTTACCAAAAGCTTAAGCCATCTCAAAGGTGTTTAACGATATTTGGATAGTTGTTTTCCATTAAAATTTCTACACCTACATAATTACTTATATACCACACAACTGCTTGGACACTGCTGCTTACTCCTTTCACGTATATGCTGCTTGCGTTTCCTTTTTCTGTAGTATACTTTTAGCATCTTTGATTAACACTATTATATTATTTTAGATTATATTGCTAGCCTTATTTTACCACTGA
>DWED01000217.1:0-12897 GCA_018245795.1 Protelbella ruficauda | reverse complement strand
TAGCTTCCGTGACATAAAATTATCTATCTTTGGCAGGCTTACGTCACTATACGAGACCTAGCCTAGGGCCCATCGTGACGCGATTGGATTATAAATGATACAGTAATGCCGTTAGTAGCCGTTAGGTGCATTCTATCGCATTCATAATCGCATCCTTTAATTAAAGCATCTATCGACGCTTCCGCTGTCGCATTGTGAATCAATCAAGTTTTTCAGTGGCTGCGATATATTTAAAAATAATATTATTTTACAATTCAATGTTTGTAATATATTATTTTTGTTTGCAACAATTTTAATATAAACTAGTTTATTGTTATATCGTTACGCCAGATCTCATACGGGGTTGGTAGAGGACACCGAGTGTGTAATATCTCTGTCCTTACAAACCTGACACGCTTCTACATTCGACACCCTTATCATACAGAAACGCATGTTAAATAAACGTTATTAAAAGTAAATAATTCGATGGTTCCAATTAGTTTCTATGTTTATATAGGAAAATGTTATATTTCCACAAAATGTATATTTTCACAGGTACTTCTTTGTTTTTCCACGAGACTTCCCAACTTTATAGTTATTCTTGACTAATTACGTAAAATTTGTATTGTTTGCTGTACTTACACACACTATTTGCGTTACATTACGTATTAAGTCGTTAATACTTTCACTTAATCCATAAAACAACGATTTCAGTATGTCTCGTCTTTTCCTAGACAACATCCAACATGTAGATCTACCAACATATATCTTCATTGTAAATTATACTCAATTCAGTGCGCATAAGGTGGATATTTCTGTAACAGCAATTGAACGGTGATACATTCAACCGTTTGTAAATTCGAGTCCCTACGCTGTAGACCGTTCGATTAACACGAAAGAATTCTGTCACGGCCTGTTGGGAGAATACGTAACGATGTATAGGAATTCTAATGGCATTTTGTCTAGTTTTATACGATTGACGATCGTATATTAGTGTGATCGTACATTAGAATGTTTGAAATTGGAACGAGGATCGAATAGTTGGGAATCGACAAATGGCTCACGACTAGCTCAGGATTTATGGAATTAGCAATAATTATATTTGTAGTTTGGATTAATTGGAATGCTACATTTGTATAGGCGCTTCATTGGCGCTAAGACTATTTCTATTGGCACTAACACTATTTTTTAATAGCGCTTTTCGTGACATTTTTTGTTTTAACTTTAATTTTCTGCAACATTGTTTGCTTTCTTATTATAAGTGTCATATCTCACTGTTTTTTTGTCTCGTTTTAATATTACAATTTATTAAATGCCCATTATTTTTGTTTATGCACAATAAATCAACTACGGTTTTGAAAAAAATTAGAAAAAAGCAAAAACGACATTAAAGCTTAATTATACGTGAACAAAAGTAATTTTATTGAGTTGTTCTTTGTTGTTGTTGTTGTAATAATAATTAAATAATACATTTCTCTGATGTGAGCACAACTCCCACAATGATCAATGCTATGCTGCCCAGATGCTATCTCTCCGATTGTGATGCCCTACGCTCGTGTCTCGGGAAACTTGTACCACGCGGCCGGAATGAGGCTCTTGGAATATCTTATACTGTCAAATAAATATCTGTGAAAACAAACACGCCGTAGAAGCCCTTAGAACTAAGTATTTATTAAAATAATCGTTTATATATATATAAACTGGAGCAACACGGTGGAGTATGAAAGACTCGTATTCAGCAATGGGTCATTAAAGGCCGTTGAAGCTTTAACGTGGCTTAAAGGGCATATCAAACTTAAAAGTAATACTCATTTAAATCTTGGTGCAAGTATAAAGAGGATGACGAATGTAGTAGAAGCGCATCAGATCTGTAAAGACATTTGCCTACCCCGCAAGGGATTTGACATGATGGTATAAACTGTAATAATAATAATAATATTTAAAGCAGGCCTATTTAATTAATTGTATACTGAGGTGTGAACAGCGACTGGAGCTGATGCGCAGATGTTATCTTCCCGCTTGCGATGCTGTACGCTCGCGTCCCGGGAAGCCTGCGACACGCATCCAGAATAAGCCTTCTGGGAATCGTTCGGAAAAAATGTGTCGCGCGTAAAGTATTCACGTGTGGTATGGAATTTGTGATGAGTCGATCGTGCGATGATTGAATTGTTGGAAAATAAAACGGAATGAGGTAAAAAATGTTAAATGTATGAAGCGTATACCTGTATTGCGTATAGACCTCTTTCAATGTATGCCACAACATTCGGTCGTCTGCTAATCAGTTTCATTTTAACACCTGCCTTCAGAAGGACATCTGTCCGACGGATCTGCTGGCTGCATTTTAATGCAGCAGTTGAATTGGCAAAAATTGCATATCTTTTCATTTTACAAGCTTCTCAGCTGCATAGGTTACCAAATGCAGTTCAAAAACGTGAAAGTAAGTAATAGGTACATGTTAATTTCAAAAACGCAAATAAATAAGTGTAATTTTAGTGCGTATCCATAATTTGAACAGTAGATTTCCGGAGTGGAATATAAAATTCTGTCAGAATTTCACTGGTCTCAAACAAATCTTAAAACGGAATAAATCACACGAAGTCAAGAAGGTCTGAAGTCTAACACGAGTCAAAATAAACAATGCTGCAGTCTATCAAGTCAGCCACTCGAGCTCAGTTAACCAATCTAGAGTATTAGCCCACACATACAAGGCCCCTATTGTTCGTAGTACTATAGTGGTGAGGTCACACTTGGGAAAAATTCAAATTTGAGAACATACGTTCCATACATTGAAACAAAGTTTTCCTTATTGTGGACTAGGATTAATATTAATTAGAAACAAAAAAAAATATATTGAAATAATAAATACAAAATGGCACATATGTGAGTACTATAATTTGTGTTAAATAACATAGATACATTAATTATAAGTAATATTTAATATATTAAAATTAAAGTAAAATCATAGTATTCAGTGATTTAAGTATGGTTTTCGTTTTAATAAAATCTACGGTCCATGTTTGACAGCTGTCAAGTTTTGATTCGATGATCATGCGTAATTTCCTCAGTAGACAAAGTTGCCATATCAAAATTTATAAAGTCAACAAAAATAGGCGGACATTTCTAAAAAAAAGTCCCGATATTTCAGTCACAAAATGAAATAATAAATTCCAAAAGCTCAAAGAAATGATAGAACTAACGAAGTCGATAGTTAAAAGAAGATTCATATTTTGTGTTCAAACAAGTAATTGTTTTAAGCTGACGTGGGGCTGATTAACCAATTCTGTGGTATAATAAAGATTAATGAATCATTGAATGCTGTTAACATTTTCGTAATTTAATTCCAAACTTAACGCTTCATTTCAACTAGACAATTTGAGATGGAAGGTTGTTATGGTAACCTTATTTGTAGGTAGATCTATTTGTAATAATCGCATTTTACCGGTATAAAAGGGCTGCTTCTTGGGAGGAGAAAAAGAGGCGACGTAATGCTAAAAAACTAATAAGAGCGGGATCTACTACGAAGTTCTATTAAACAAACTAAACTCATAATCGAATTGCACCCAAGTTATACATTAATAATTATTATATGATTACCGTCATCGTGCACTTATCCCTCCTTTCATACGACCTATATAAAAAGGTAAATGTTTGTCTGGATACTGTAAAATAATGGGGTAAATGGAACTTGATGCGATCATAAATCATATGTGTAGTCATTGTTGTGTTCCGTCGGAGCGGATGTTTTTAGAACGTCGGATTTGTAAACAAAAGCTTTCCTCGGGGAAACCGTTAACCTTAATTTGCGTTTTTATAATTTTTGAACGGCATATACATAGTGTACTTTAGGTTACTAATAATAATCATAACTTGGTTTAACTTCACATACGGTCATGTGTTCTTAAAGCAGGCAGAGCCTGTGCTATGGTAACTGGAAAGCTCGAAAACTAAATTTTTATTGTATATCACGCCAGATCCCTTACGAGACAGACAGAGAGCATCGAAAGCTAAACTTAACGTATATAAATTTCAAAAATATATATATACCTTTTAATTCTACACCCATCGTTTAAACATTTCTCTTGGGTGGGAATCGAACGAACAGTCTCTGTCTCTACAGACAGGGGGTGTAATCTCTGTACCAATAGTCAAGAACTGAAGCGTCTTCAGTACTCACGGTTGCGATGTCTCAATACAATTGGCCTTAGGTCGAAAGTCGTTCCTATTTGAGATTGGATAGCTGCCCAAGGGCTGCCCTTACTGATTAATATCTTAATGTAATATTTTCCTCGTGACCATTCTCTTTATCCTGTAGCATGAGGTTAGATGTTAATATTACCAGTACTTATAAATGAGCAAGAATGACTTATATTTCACTTTGCGCTTACGTCTTTGGCACCATTTTTTTGGTACTTTAAATCAGATACCAGAATTTAACTTACTCCTTAAAGCAAACAGAATCTCAAGAGAATATTCAAAAGTTTTAAACAAAATATTTTAAGGTTAGGTTATTTTTCTTTCTTTCTTTCTTTCATTTTGTTTCCTTTAGACCTAATTCATAGTTTTGAGATATATTATATGTTTATATATAAATAAATAATGATATTACGTATATATTAATAAATAAAAGCTGGAACACGACGTTGTTTTTCACGCCATTTGTCAGCCTTCAAGGCGAGTTTCGTGGGCTATAGACAAGTGAAAGCAGAACTGAAGTCCATTTTGTATTTTGTTTACAGGTACCCTAAATATCGTGCTACCTACCATCTGGGAATTGATTACAGGTTGGTAAATATATGCATATTTTATTCGTTTATGTATAAAAATATATACATTTTCAGTGTCTATTTTCAGGAGGATCTGTTTATTTGGCCACGCATCAGGTAAAAAGTTGTGCAGTGATTCACCTGTAAAAAAAGTAGTTTTCAGAAATGCATTAGGCTTTATTTTGGGAGTGTTTGTTTTTTTTTCAATTCATCGCGTTTCGTTTTATGGCCAGAGTATATGTATAAACGTTTTAAGTACTTAAATTTATATGTCGGACGAGTTATATATTACTGAAGAAGTTGCAAGTTTTAGCTGGATTGAGAGAGAAACGAATAATAAGAATTGATATATTGTTTATTTTATTTTTATATGGGAAACAAACAATCATTGTACATTTGTGTTTAAACTTAAGTTGGGTATAAATAAATCAAAACAGCTTTCATTGATAGATAACACATAAAATGAAAATTAACGTGAACTAAACTACGCGTAACGTGTTGTGAATAATTATGACAATGTTAAAAAAACAACGTAACATCACGCCTGTAATCCCCGAAGGGGTAGGCAGAGGAGTGTAGTACACCCCCACTTTTCACCAGTTATGTTTAAGTCCTATGGAATAGGAGGTCAGCCTATTGCCATACACCGGGCACAGATCCAGACTCCGAGTCACTACTAGAAACTCTAAATTAGAAAAATCCAATAGTGCCCGACCCGGGATTTGAACCCAAGACCTCCCGAACGGCAGTTGCGCTTGCAACCGCTCGACCAACGAGGCAGTCAAGGTAAAAAAATATTTAAGACAAATACAAAACAATAACTATACATATTTAAAATTTAAAAGGCTCTAAGTGAGATTCGCAATTGTTTGTCGTACACTCATCTTGTGAGAACCTGTATATACATATACCCTCAATTATCAATGTTATGTTGATCGTTCTCGAAGTTACTGGACATATTTAGAAAAGAAATCTTCATGTAATGAAAAAGGAAAATCGGCGCCTTAGCTCTATTTACTTTTAAATAAAACGAACATCCGGAGAAACTGTACTTGTACAGTCGAAATAAGACTTGCTCTATAAAATGTGTGGTCGCATAAAATATTTTTTAAAACCAAACTCTGTGATGTAGAGCAATAAAACTATGCTAAGCGCCCCGGGGATATCCGTCAGATGTTTATTTTTGTTTGACCGCTGGAATCTCTGTTTTTATTTATCTATAATTTGAGTGTGGCAAGTGGGAAATGAGTCGAGTCGGGGTAAACTCTATATCTTGAATAGATACATTTTTATGGGGGAGTTAGAAGTCTCCAAATTCGGCGTGCGTTTACAGCGATGAATGTAAAAGGAGTATATCAGATTTGTGAAGACATCTGCTTACCCCGTAAGGGACGTCGCGTGACGGTATAATTTCCTGATTTCTGACTTCCCCTTCAGCCAATATTTAAAGTATTCTATAAAAAAATTAATTCGTTTTTGTCAGCCGCGGGTATTATACATTGTTCATGTTTGATCGAGCATGGTACAAAAATACGGGTAGAAAGAGTTAATTAAAGAAATCTTTCATAGAGTTCCTCCTATTCCATGATAGGGTGTAGAACATAACTGATGAATCATGAAAGTGTATTGTACTCGTCTCTTTCGATATTTAGAAATACAAATATCTGATTTCTTGTTCGAAACAACGCAAGAGCCGTTCGATTACCCAGTTCTCTAAAATAAATGCAGTTTTCACAATGTAAACAATCACTGAGTGTTACGCTGGGAAGCGATTTTCGTTTCTAAATATAATACTGACGCCATTCTCCGTGTTCCCGAAGATTTTGACCTTCCCTGATTTACTGCTACTTGGGCGTTCTTTGAGCGTCTGTACGCTGTTGGCTTAACATACGTCGTATTTAGTAATTTGGAGTTCGAATCCTTGACATATAAATCTAACTTTTTGATGCTATATGCTATATTTCATATGAAAATATCAATTGTTGGAACGATATAGGGAAATAATGAGATAAATGGGTAAAGAGAGTAAATATTTGATTCTATAATGAGATGTGTACCTTCATAGTTATAAAGTTTCATACAAGTAATCGAGCTTTATTTAGAAAATAGTTAATGATATTACTGCATTGGGATTATGAAATAGAAAAGGGGCGCGAAAAATTCAAGTGTAATAATTACATAGAATTTTAAAACTGGGACGACGGTGTAAGATTTTTTTAACAAATGTCATTTAAAAATACTGATATACCAATATGAATTAAGGAAAACGTTTTAAAAATGGAACCAAATGGAATCTTGAAGTGTTACAGAAATAACTTTTTCATGGCTAAATATTATCAAAATCTCTGTAAAGTGTCTAATATTGTACAGAAAAAAATATTATATGTACTCGCCATTAGCACACAAACATGATTTATGAAAATAAATCAACGATTCATAGCAATGAATCATACATCTGTAATCGCAGGAGCTTGTATGTGAAAACTATCAAGGACAAAGAGACTTACTGAAGCCTTACGAATTTAGAGACACTCTAGTGCATTCATAAATCAATGATATGGCAAAAACTGCGGATTTAATTATTAAAAGTAGAACAATTATAAAAGTAGAATGGTTAAATCTATCCATCATTATAATTATTATCAGCTTATTCCGTCCATTGCTGGACATAGGTCTCTCCAATAGCACGCCACTGAACTGGACCTTCAGCCCTAAAAAGCTTAATATAAAAAAGATAAAAGCCACTGAGCTCTTTGAATCTATATTTCTATTCAATTTCACAGAAACGTGTATGTTTAATTACGATCTAAATATGCAATCACATATACATGCTATAATATAGCTATGTGGTTCACGGATTTCCTGACCTTGAAACTATTTCCAGGCCAGAAATGATGTGGCATTTAAAAATATATATACAACCAAAGATCTTTGGCGAGTATTTTAGTAGTAAACTAATTTACCATATTAAATAATTAAAGTTATAAATAAAATAATCTCTGTTTTTAAGTGACATTTTTACAAATCTGTATTTCACTTCAATATATGATTTATTGAGTCGTATTTTCGAACGACGTTATACTATTGAAAAACATTGTTTTTAAGCCTTTATTTGAAAATATCACAATAGAATAACCATATTTTCCTGATGCTAAATAATCAGTGGAAAGTTTTCGAAAATATGTGATAAATTTTGTCCAACTAATAATGATTGGAGTTTTTCGAACATTCTATACAAATATAAAATACTCTTCCAATATCCTTTTCGAACATCCACCTCAAAAATCTATACTGAAACAAAAATTATGACCATACAACAGTTATACATTTTCCACTCATGTCTTTTAATCCGGAAAATTATCGACAAAAACATTCATTCCAGTATCACTTTCATAAAAGCAAAACATCTGACACAACGAAGAACGAGAAGAGCCAGCTTTCTTGTCCTACCTAAAACTAGAACGTCCTATGGTAGAAAAACTTTAACATATGAAGGAGCGCAGCTTTATAACAACATACCCGCACACATAAAAAATGTACACTCATTTAACACATTCAAAACAAAATTAGCAGAATACGTTTTAAAAAACTACACAAAATAGAAGAATGTGTTAATTGAGTACTAATACTTAATGACGAACATAACGAATTAAAATTTTGTTATTCTTTTTAATGTTCTCATGTAAGTGACTAAGTAAGTCTTTATGAGAATAAATATCATTAAACCGAAACCGAATATTGAATATCGAAATAGTATGGCATACATTGTTAGACAAAAATGACAGGATTAAGAACAAAGTAAACCTTAGGATAAAGCTAAATACAGATTCAGTAATATAACAAAAATTCGTTAGAAATACTGCAATACTAGACCGGTTAAAATGGTAGTAGAATTTAGTGTAACGCGTAGAACGACAACGTAAATTCTAGTAATTTAATTCTTCGTTAGAATTAATAATATCACCAAAACATGTGTGCAATAAATATTTGTACATAAGTGCATTTGCTTTTCAGACAGACAGACCGATGTGATACAATAATCATAGAAAAATGGAATTTCTAAACATAATCAAAATTTTGTTAAAAATATATATTCGTATATTATGTATACTTCTATTTATCGCTACACGAAATTGTTAGATGTATCGGGAACATTCTAGTTCTCGAAGTTCAATGTCGATATTATAAAAGTATTTCGGTCGTATATCTCACTAACTTGCCATATTAGATTGGCAATAATGTTCCAGATCTATCGGTAACCGTCAGTAATGGATATTTTGTGATGCTTCTGATCTCTCGTTAATGGTCAGTAATGGATATTTTCTAGAGTGTTCTATTTTTAACGGCGTATTTTTTATATCTTGAAATGTTAATTCACATAAGATACAATAAAATTATAGCTACCTAGAAACTTATGAGAACCGTCACGTGATGTGATCTCATCTAAATAAATATAGTAAGTTACTATAGTTATCATTTTTTTAGTTTAGGCAAGCTTTAAATTTAAGCATGTTAATAAGTAACATTTACATTATCTTTTATACGTTATTTTGAATAATTTTTGCTCTTGTTAGAGAAATTAAATATTTTCCAAGCGCCTGTCAAAATTTGTATGACATTTTATTTTGAAACGCACTTTTTTTAAAATTACTGGCTGGAAAAAACCTATTCGAATTTTAAGATCGTGACATACGGAGATAAAAAAAGAACACATAATACGCATAACAAAATCTATATCAATATATTTTGGGGATGTTGTTCCGACAAATCACCCCATATTTATCGTGGCGTCGACAGTATTACGGCGTGGATACTCATATAATCCGTAATTGCTTCGACATAAGGTGTAATTTGGCTCAAATTAATTCACCTAACGAACTGAAGATGGATTTGCGATAGGTAGTCCAAGTCGAAGCTCGGCAATATCTTTGTGAATTTATTTAAATAAATTTGTTGGAACCGTTTTCTGTTCAAAGTTTTAAGCTGAAATATTCTTTTCGAAATCGATTTGTTTTTATTCAAAATCGTCATGAGCAGTTGATGCGATAAACTGCGAAAAAAATGGACTTGCGGTATCTGCAATGGACTTGACAAATGTGGATATTTACGGCTTTAACTCTCTAGAGCTGAAGACATTTATTGGGACTACGATCTTTATAGGGTAGTCAGACATAGCTTGATGCGGAGTTTTGAAGATTGTTCAAATACGTACTGTTAAAGCAAGTATCTGTAAGATTGAGAATAAAAAAATCACGTCAGATTCCTTATGGAGTAAGCAGAGAGTACTGAATACCTTATGTCTCTATTTTCAAAAGCCGTTGTTTCAGCATCTTCTAACTTCTGATATTAAGTAACTCAGAATCATTTTCTAGGTTTTTCCGTAAACAATAAATCCATATAGTCTTTCAAGTACATGATGCATGCATATTCAGTTTCAATGGCGCAATGTCAATCATGATAAACCGATCCGCGTATGTGCTTCTTAACTCATTAAGCTAATTATCTAGTTCATTAGTATTCTTCATTGTGGCTTATATATAGTTTGAAAACATATATGTACATTTACGTACATTTAGTTCCAATAGTATGTTTTGTTTGAGATCAGTCTCAGTAGCGTTGCTATCCTTTTTGTGATCGAATTTTTGTATCATAATGTTGTTACTAAAAATTCTAGTATCTCTTCTTGCTATTGTCAATCCATTAGTCGTTCCGCAGTCGGATATGGGTCTCTAATCACAGTGAAAAGGGTTAAGGCCATAGGTTATGTTGGTTAAGAGTGGGTTGGCAGACTTCACAAACTTTAAATAACATTCTGGAGAACTTCCAGATATTAACTTATATAATAACTATATATAACTTCCAGATACAATAGGCTCACCACCTATTCCATGGAACTTAAACGTAACTGGTGAAACGTGGGAGTATACTACCCTCCTCCGCCTACCTCATCGGGGATAATAGGCGTGATGTTACGTTCCTGATATTTAGATTCGCTTACGTCGTTTTCTTCACGGTGTCAGCGACTGATTTAACACTAAAACGCACGCAGTTCTAACAGACACATTTTCGTGCCAGGATTCGAACTGTACACTCGTGGGATAGTAGATGTATTACCTAAACGGCGTTTCCATAGCTGTAAGTTCCGTAATGTATGATTTATTTTGCCTGCATCACACTTCATTTCAATTGTCTTAAGAAAGGCGATGATGTCACCGACGCATTTGCTTACATATTCACATGTAAAGGTTCAAAAGTATATAAAGTTCCAAATGATTAAATATACGTTCTTTTAAATTCAATAAATTCTTTCAATAAATAAAGATATTCCAGGAAGGGTGCCTTGTGTTATACCTAACATTACGTCTGTAATCCCAGAAGGGATAGGCAGAGAAGTGTGGTGCACTACTACGTTTCACCAGTTACGTTTTACGCCCCATGGAATAGATGGTCAGTACATTGCCATACACCGGGCACAGATTAAGATTCCGAGCCACTACTAGAAATTTCTACTAGAAAATCCAAGTTAGAAAATCCAATAAAACCCAACCCGGGCTTCAAACTCAGGGCCTTTCGATCAGCAGTGGCGCTTTGCAACCACTCGAGTAACGATTCAGTGTCTTTCCTTATAACAGTTACACCTAACGTTGTATAGATGTATGTGAACATAAGTATCCAGTTACCATGTATGTATAGACACGAAGGGTCTAATTACAATTCAGTGTCCAGACAAAATCGCCAACATCATTCGACAATTGCCATCAACTGTCACACGAAGACACAAAACGTAATTCGTATCACGTAGCCCATAGTAGCGACCGTTATGGGCCGCTGTGTGCCCAATTGAATAACGATTCCTGCGCCCGCGCAGCTCAATAGTGCTGCACTCAGGTTATCGATAAACGATATTTTATCGATTACATCGTATTTACGTCAGCTAAACCTGTCAGTTCTCAGATTGAGATAAAGTGTGGATTTAGCTCAATAGTTCGTTTAATCGTAATTCAGATTTATTGTTTCTCTTATCCTTAATCATTTGGGTAAGAGTCTAGGTTAATTTTGCAGGATTATACATTAGTTGAACCAAGATTTTTAATCTTTCTAACCCATGAAACTTATGCAATATACCCTTGCTAATATTTGACAGTAATACGTTTAATAAACTTGTACGTCTTTGTGTTCTAATATTCACACGCAAATGTTTCGTCGTCTGTATGCATATCGGAATACTGAACGGTACGAATTGGTTTCCAGTCAAGTCTCATAACATTTTGTTTAATGAACTATTATTTACATTTATTAACTACAAAATTTCTTGAATTTTTTTTTTTATATCACAACCCAAGAATTCAATACATATTTAATAAACAAATAAACAGAACAACGTACCATTTTTATATAGATACGAAACATATGTCATGTTTATTGAATTTTCGAGTGCAAATGTGCCTTAACAATTGTTGTCCAATAAAGGTTCGAGTGAGTAATAAAGTTGGATCAATTGTAAATATTCGTACACTAACGATACTGTAGTACGACAACCTGCGGCAGTGGTCTTAGCCGGATAATGACGGGCCCGATTTTATCAATGTAGGTAGTTCTCGCCGATTACCGAGTGACATCTCAAACCTAGTTAATGTCCAGTTTCGGATTTGCTGGAGGAAATACCATTAATCGCAGATTCTTGTAAAGTATTATCTTGTGTAAGTTGTTTGTTTCTTTTTTTGTGCACAAAATTATTCAATAAATTAGTTAAATTAAATAAATGGCGTGGAAACGTGGAATCGTACTACACTCCTCTGCCTACCCCTTCGGGGATGACAGGCGTGATGTTACATTTTTTAAATAACTGGCTTCGTGTACATCTATACTGTTATGGGTAAGAATTAAGTTTACACATAATATTGCTTTATTCTTGTAGACAGGTAATATAGTTATTTCTCGTAATATATTTCAACTCGCATATTACAATTATAGAGGGTTCCTATTAAAAAGTATAGGTACTGCAAGTATTACTACGTTTTATCTCCAATCATAATATATCTATGGCATACATTATCCTTTTATGCTATATCCTCTTTCATAGCACCAAATGTAAAGGTTTTAACGTGAAAATTTGGTAGACAGGCAGTCAGAATTACATTCGTGTTGATAATCA
>DWED01000216.1:0-12937 GCA_018245795.1 Protelbella ruficauda | reverse complement strand
ATCCTGCAGTGCCCGGGCGACGCCGTGTTCGTGCCGGCCGGCGCTCCGCACCAGGTGCGCAACCTGCTCGACTGCATCAAGGTGGCCGAGGACTTCGTGTCGCCCGAGAACGTGTCGCGCTGCTTCGAGCTGGCGCAGCAGTTCCGGCGGCTGTCGCGCCAGCACGCCAACAAGGAGGACAAGCTGCAGATAAAGAACATCGTCTATCACGCGGTGAAGGATTCCCTGTGCTGCCTGGAGGAGGCGCTCGCCGAAGCCAAGTGAAGACGAGTGAGCCTCTCGCATTTGATCTCAACTACGAACGTAACATTAATCGCTAAGTTCCGCATTTAAACGTAAGATTGGGAGCGAGTGTGATACGCGCTGTGCGCCGTTTCGTGTATAAGATGCCATTGTGGAGTGGATCGTGTGCCGGTGATGTGTGTAAATGTACTCGCAATGTGATGTAGTCCGACGGTCGCGATCGGAGATTGTGCAATGTAAATTAGTCTGAATATGGTGATATCGTTGAGATGTGGATATGTTTTATGTTCCTTAATCGAAATACAAATAAACTCTTCAGGTTATTTACAGCTTAATTGTAGCTATAGTGTTATGTATGTATTGTGTAAATTTTTAATTCGAATTCCATCGAGTACATATTAAGAAGTCTATACTTTTAAGTTATTATTGTATTGAAGTAAATCGTATTCGCTCGAAGCATTGTACATTAAACCACGGCGTGTAGATAAGTTTCTCCTATATTAGATTTCTCAATTTGGTTGGTATGTTACGAAATGAATTATTAAACAAAATATGAGACAATTTCATTTTGTCCTTATTGCTGTATTAGGCGAAAGCAAGTTTTTTTTGTACTGTGTATATTATGTATGGTTATAAGTTGGAATAAAAAAAAAGATGTTTATATTAAAGGTAGTTTTCATTGTGTTACCTTTACAATTAGCGTTATTTTGAATTGTTGGACACATTTTACAATTTAGAATCATAGAATTCATGCAAAATAACAGACGCCAAAATACAATTGAGCAAACCAAAAATAACATATTTCTAGTACAGTGGGACACGGGTACTATATAAGCTGTTCCTATTAGAAACTATTTCACGTTTTAGCACAATAGTAAATATGCAATAGAACATAGAAAAATAATTCATTTAACACTTAAATCTAATAGGGGGGCTAAGTGCCAGTATATTCCACATATGACTTAACAATTAAGTGATAATTTATTGGTGTCCATATCTCCATAGTCATATTAGGGGCATTTTAAATAAAAATTTCAAGGGTATAAAAATAAATTTGGAATGTTTGACGACGTGCCGAAACATCAGCGTTGTGAAATTAGTCTGTAATACTGTACTATTGTTGTTGGCATTGCTAGAAGCTGTGTTTCGCTTTAGAGACCGTTAGTTGTTAGTTACGAATACGAATACGTCTGGTTAATTTGTATTTCACAAATGTAAATAAATGGATATCGGGCCTAATAACAATAATAATAACACAGTATGATTAATATTGAGGGAAATTTACGCATGTACATGCAATAGTCATCCAGTAAGCTCCCGTTAATATTTGTAATAGCGCCATCTGTAGACATTTATAGCAACTTATAGAATTTGAACGACACTTATACTTTTCCTACTCAACGCTAGATGGCTATAAGACTAAATGCACAATATTCGGTAGACAATGATTTAATATTAAGGGAAAATATGAAATTTAGAAATTGTAAATAGTTTCTAACAAATATACACAGTCGAATCATGTATGTGTAAAGAACATCTTACAAACTATTTTTAAAATTTCCATTACCATTCCATAATGTATATTACATTAAGAAAAGGTGACAGAAACTCGATACTGGAGTAGGATGTGGACTTTCTACCTATTACTTTTAGTATCTTTAATGTTATAACCGCCGCGTTTGTGATCCTTATAAAAAACTGTTACTGACTAAGGCCGTAAACTAATCTAGTAATGGCCTAATATGCTTTTTAAGGCTTAACATTAAACTGCTCTTCAAGCAAACCATACGAGTCCGATTTCTAGGTATTTTTCCACTGTTCTTTTTTATATTCTCGATGTAGATGACTAGACTTGACGAAGAACTTCTAATTATTTCAAATAAAAGAAGCCTTCTTGCTAGGTTAAAAAGGTTATGGGATTCCTAAAATGTAGGTACCTATGCCAAATAGGGATGATTTGAAGAAAATACGGACTGCTTAGAAAGGAATTTTAAGAATTTGCAAAAATAATTTAGAAGTATAATATAAGATTATATAATATATATTATATACAATAAGCCTCAAAAAATTAATGTAAGAATTAATTAACGCGTACTACTACTGTTTCTATCTTAATATTCGTGTTGTTCAGTTTATCGGATTTGCAAACATAATTATAACTCTGACGAATGAGTGAAGTTATTTATTCTGGTCAAAATAGAATAATTAGCTTTGTTAGCATAGTCTTGAACTCTCAATTCCGTAATGAAACTTTTTATTTATGTCTTAAATATGGGAAATGACATCATGGTCTATTATTTTTTAAGACTTAGCAAACTAGAAGTAAGCGATGCAAAAATATTTTTTAAAGCTAATACGGTTATTGTCGAGAGTTGTGTGACGGGTCCCTCCCACCGAAGGTGATATAAGAGGATCAGCTCCCCACTCGGTGACCAGTTGACATTTAGTGAGCGGAGCGCGTAGTTTCTGAAGTAGGCAAGATGAAGTCGATAACGGTGGTTGTTTTTGGTAAGAAATAATTTATCTCTGTTTTTATAACTTTATTATGTAAACTTTTTTTTGATAGGTAATTGCACTAATTTCAATAACATATGGAATAATGGAAATTTAAAGAGCTAAATGCGCGTATTATGATGCGCCTATTACAATTTAACCCCTGTACTACAATTATATTTATCAGTGTTTTAGTGATTCATGAAAATATCTGGTATGTACATTTGATTTCAGCTCGATTCATACTCCCATCTAAAGTTATTTGTACAGTAATTGAGAGTTACCGTTAGATTCATTTCGATTTTGCCATTGCTCATTTGTTTTTTGCATTCGACAACGCTAATAACAATTTGTATACTTTTGTTCTTTACTGTAATTTTCATAAATTTAGAGCGATAGTAAATAAGGTTTCATTGAAACAATAAATTAATTTAGTCTTGTAACATATTCCAAACAATTTAAAGGACTAGTTAAACTGGCAGCTACCGGATAAAGTAACGTCTCTTCCTGTGTTTATCTGATCATCGTTTTACGACCTCAGCGGTCTTTGCTAAGGTCAGAGGCTCGTGAGCACAATGAGATAATAAGGTTTAGTACATCTTGATAAAGTTTATTGTAACGATGAGGTTTAAATTGAATTTTCCGTTCGTCGTTTACCACTCACTTAAGTTCACGTACAATCATGAATATGTACGAATGGATATAAGGAACAAGGAAAAAATAGTCTGTTTTATATTACTCTATGTCGAGTAACACTAGTTGAATATAATTATTAGAGCGAAGATGCAAAATGAAACTACTGGCACAGATATGTGCTATGTGTATGTCTTATTTGAAAAAAGTATAGCAAAATTACATTCAGTTCAAGTTATTTCAAATAAGAAAATTTTTGAGACTAAAAGAAATTAAACAAGAGAACCCAACGGTTAAAATTAACTCGAAAATTCTCCTATGTTTAATAAAACATAACAAAACCAACATAACTTTAACATAACATAACTTTAACATCAAGCATTTTTATGTAGAATAGTTACTAGATACATAAAGTGTCTTAGAAAATGCTATTGTTTGAATCAATTATGATATAATTTAATTGTTCTTTCAGCTGCACTGCTGGTGGTGGTGGCGTGCAGACCTGACAAGCCTGACCTGAAGCAGCTGAAGGCGGAAGCTGCCCGGAAGAAGGCTTGCATGCATGACTGCACCAGCGTCAAGTTTGAGCCAGTTTGCGCTGGCAAGCAGGGGGAAAAACCGAAGTCTTTCGGCAGCGAGTGCGTGATGAACAACTACAACTGCGAGCATAAAGACAGTGAGTAGAAATGCTATTTGTTTCGTATTCCATTAGCTTAACAAAGGTATTATCACCATTCGTGATGGATAATTGCATCACAGTCTGTTTTTATACCAATTGTACATTTTGTTTTTAATTAACTGTCGTTACTCTAAAGCATTTCAGCCAACATTTGGCCGGTCACTTAGCGGATTTGTACATATCGGAATCCGTAAGTTATAATATTCCAATGTTTTTTTATTTACTATTTTGTATCATAAATAGGTATCTGAAAGATATACTTACCATATATGTAGGTGTTATTCATTCGTTACTTTTAACGCCAATTGAGAACTGTCAGCTGCCATATAAACAAGATAAAATTATTGTTTGACCTCTTTCAACCATAAAAAGATACTGTTACTGAACTTTATTTGAATTGTCTTTAATTTAAATTTCATTAGCTAGATGGAGTTGAAATTCAAAAACTTTACTTTTTTAAATTAATACATAAGTCAAATTATGTTTACTTTCCGTATACAACCATATTCACGTTAATCAAGTAGGAAACCGTCTTGCAAGTTCTCATATCCAGTTAAATATTCTTATGGAATTTGTCCTTAAGAACTAACTCATTATGCCTTTGTTCTCAAAGGCACAATGAGTATTAACTTCTTAAGGACTAACTTTTAATACCTCGTACTGTACCATCTCTGCTGTATATTTTAAAAACATGCACTGTTTACACTGCTGGTTAGCGGCAGGAATTGCCGCAATAATTGTCTCTGTGAACTCGAATTTTAATACGAAAATTAATTGTAGTGATATAAATATCATAGAGACTGAATGAAGGTGGTAAATAAATGAAATACATTTTTTTATTAATACTAAGTTTTAGTAAGTAGTATTACTATAATATCAGTAAAATTATTTATTCATTTAAATAATACTCCTCAGGCGTAACGAATGGAGTTAAACCTATTTAGATATAGCTTTCGTTTCAGCTCTACCAAAGTTTTCTAATTCCTTTATAATTTTATGAATCAAGGCTTTACGAGCGCACGTAGCGACTTCATCCAGTACAAAAATAACTGAATTTGACTGTTTCTTACCACCGCTCGTTTTACGAGTATGTGCTCATAACACTCATCCAATTCGGTGGCTGCGTAGCCCATGCTCATAACAAATTCATACAGTGGCTATCTTCATTTTTAGACGTATTTCAAGAAAATTTAAAAGCAGAAGATATGTTGAAGGTAATAAAGTAAATATTAAAAATTGTTACATTACACTTTCGTCTACTCATGTCTATTATCGGTATTGATATTTTTCTCGTCTTTACTGGTAGTTTTAGAAATACCTAAGTAATGGGTTTGGAAATTGAACCCTGTTAAGAAATATTTGTTTTCCGCAGTTCCACGGACTCTGTCATATTTTTATTAGGTTCTAAAATATAATTTTATTTTGTGACGGTTTCTTAGAGTCAGTAAGAGTTGATACAGTCTGTTACAATGAGTGATAAGTAAGTTTTTTATTCTTAACCATAAGATTACATTCAATTTTTCACACTCCTGAAATTCAAAACGTTGACCTTTCTCGCATGCTGTCATTTCTTATTTGATCGATATAAGGCATACGGTTCCAACAAAAGTTATACAATAAATAGTTATTTCGAACTTTTATACGTTAACATTTCTTATGTGCAATATCTTATGCTTTATGAACAACTAGTTCGGTATAGATCAGTCAGTCAGCCAGTTGGTTTAATTTTTTATGTGTTTTACGACAACCGATTTTTAGATTTTCTATTCCACTGTGTAAATATTTACATATCTACACATATATTTATATTGACTATCCAATTTTTTCAATCCTTTGTTAATAGTCACTTTACATTGACTTTTTTCGATTCTAAATTTGAATGCGGCATCTTTGTAAAATGTGGTAATGTTACATATAAACACGGAAATGACGGTTGCGGTTGTTACAATTACTAGAAATTTCCATTCCATTGTCCCATGCCACGGTATTGTGTATATTTGGATGGTAGAGCACCACGAAACCATGAATCACGTAACTCGTAAACAAGTTCATCAGAGCATGATGTAATGTAATCGTAGGCCGCCATTGTGTTGGTGCGATTCTGCGCCGGTGGAGAACCGGTCTCTGAGTTACACTGACTCGAACCTGGTTGCATTACACCAATCTACATATTGTAACCTCGATTACATACTGTTTATCATCTGTACTGTGGCAAAACTACAATCTTCGAATATTTCCGTATTTGGATGACATGTTAAAGAAGGTTCTATATATCCTTTGTATAATATGAT
Source organism: Protelbella ruficauda (assembly GCA_018245795.1). Lineage (NCBI taxonomy): Eukaryota > Metazoa > Arthropoda > Insecta > Lepidoptera > Hesperiidae > Protelbella > Protelbella ruficauda. The sequence continues at coordinate 6,598 of DWED01000216.1, read as the reverse complement.
GCATATATGTCAGACTTGATGCAATGTTACAAGCTTTTATAAAGTGCGTAACCATATTAGCTATACAAACTTTTGTAACCTTGTTAGACAAAAAAGATAAAGAAAGGAAAGGTATCGTAAGGGTAACTGCGTCATTGATCAAATCTAATTTTTGTATTATATGTATTTGATGTTTAATTTTCGCGTGCAAAAGCGTTTTGTTGTATTTTACTGTGATATAAGAATATGGAATTTTAAAACCTCATTTAAATTATTATTAATAAGAATTATACAGTATTAATCTTGTCTCGATCAAAGATATATTTAATTGTAGCAGATTATTTGAATACTACTAAATGAAATAATAAAATATAATTGGAATTCTTTTTCGATTTCAGCGCTTCAGAAAATCAGCAAAGGCGAGTGTCCGGGGTCTGAAGGCATTCGCCTTTCTTAAATCGTTTATCCGCCGGGAAGAAGGTCATAAACATTTAAATCCTATTTTCGTGTTTTATTAAATGGAGATTATTTTTATTGCCCATAACACATATGCTTTTGTTACAACATTTTTGTTTTTTGTTTTTCATCAAGTTTTACAGCAGCTGTTATTTAAATGTTTTGAATTAACAAGATATGCTTTTTGTTTTGAATAATATGTTACTCACTTTATAATTTGTTTCAAAGGATTTTGTTCTTATAATAAATTGTAAACCTTATCTTGCGTTGCTTTTTTTTTTCACCGACGAATACGTCAGCCATCAATGTTTTATGTTTTTTTGGTTTACTTTTGGTTTTTATAACTATGTAATCATATAAAAATGAGTTCGTATAACCTTTACGCGCATTGGAAGTAATTTGGCGTTTTGGCGTTTCTAGCATATTTGTAGCTGCCAATTCATACTAACGCTAATTACTTGGAATGCTTAGAAAAAGATCACTAATAAAACTAAAACTTAAGTTTTTTACACAATGAGTAATCATCAGATTGTTAATTGGATTTTCGTTTATTATTTTTTAACCAGGAAATAATGAAATACTCTTGGGATTCAACTATTGTAAAACTATTTGCTTCTACCTATATGCTTCTAAACTTTTTTTTAATATTATTCAATATGAGTACTGAAATATATAAAATGAATAATTTCTTACAATTTAGTATGGATAATTTTCTATTATAAATTAAAATAGATCTTATACATATAAAAGTAAATGTGGAAATTACATGAAAGGATTTTTAGTAAACATGGCATAAAAGACCTGAACGTTACTTCCACCAAAAAAAATTCTGTGTTACTCGCAAGTCATGCCTAAAAAAATTTTATTTTAAAAATTTAAAACTCTCTACGTTTACATTACCGTCTAAATCTCCACTAACAAAAAAATCCCCTGAAGCACTTTGAACCATATTTTATTAAAAGCTTGAATTTCCGCGCCATATTACAAAACGTCATTTAAGTCAAATTAGATGCTCTTTAAGCGAGGTTAAGTTCTACATTTTTGATAGATAATAGTAAATGGTAAATTAATGCCGAAATTATAAGATACCAGGATTCTGATTAAATTTATTAAACATTTGAAACAGCACAAATAAATGAGATAATGATACAAGATAACTAATTTATTTATCATTATAATGTCCTACTCATTATTGATAGTTAAACTAGACCGTGTTTATATGCCTTTAAGACGTAAGCAAGAAAAAACGGGTCAATTGCTGCGCGGATCCCCAACGACATTGTTGAGGACTGCTTGGCGCCGAGAAAATTGAGGTTAGGCTGCGATTTATAACTTGACGACATTAAAGATACAATAAGATTCTTACGTATATACGCACTAAGAGTATTATTATTATATTATCACGTCAGGTCTTGTACGGAGTAGGTAGAGAGCACCGAGTGCCAAATATGTCTATTCTTACGGATCTTAATAGGATGTGTGGAATTTAGATACTAAGACTATATATATGTATTTGCATTATTGAATATCTATATTTATTTGCAATTGGTTTTTAATTAACGACATTAAATAATAATAAAATGCAATATTATTGTAAACGCTTCAGCCAGGATATAAGAGAGACCTTAGGAAAAGGCGCAATGGCGCTCATTTCGAGAGGCCTATGTCATGAAATTGATTAAATTTACTGTAATAAATGTATTAGATTGTTATAGGCCAATAATCCGTAGCTTTTTTGTTGCTGATTTAGATTTTTGCTAATTTACTAATCAGAGATAAAAATGTTTTTTACTTTTCATTAAAACTTTGTTTCAGTTTCACTTTCAGTTACATTAAAACTTTAATTTTTAATGACGCAACTGTAAATAGATTTTTCTACTACTGTCCAACAATTTCCTTACAATATTTCTGAAGTTGTAATTTTTGGTAGTCTGGTTGAAAGATTCATCTGTCACCTATTTTGTCCGTCAAAGGACGACAGTTTTTATATTAAGTACATGGTATTCTATAGAAATTCGCACATGCACATGATAAAGTCAAATTTCAATTAATTTTCAGTGAACAAGGAGTGCAAAATAATAATAACGCGTTAAATAAAAACGTGGCGCTTTATTGATGAATGAAAGCCTTAAGTTACATACAGAATTAGCTTAGTTAGATATACAGTATGCGCAATAGTGTTCGTACTTTGTACAATAAATACCACGAGACCTTAATTAGTTATGATCTTATTTTTATGATTAGTACTAAAAATGTATATATCTCCGGATATGGAAAATATTTTTAAAAATCTAGGAATTTGTATACGGATTATAATATATCTTAGAACATTTACAGGTACATCATATAATTCGTTTTAAAAGCCAATGATTATACTTTAGATAATTTTATATCCAATATGTGTTTTATTTAAAGCAAATAATTAATAATAGAAATGTTATGAAAAAGATCATTCCCATAAATATTTGTTTGATATATATGTATTATCAAACTTGAATGATTCTACATGATAATGTCTCCAAATCATATACTTTAATTACATCATTGAATTTTTTATTTTACATATGACGATATTAAATGTTGAAAATAAAATTATTGTTAATAATCACTCAATTTTGAGCCTCAAATAGCTGATTGTACGTTTTGAGTTACGTTAATGTTACAAGTTATGTTATGTTACGTTAATTTGTTAAATTAATCGATGTAGTAGGCGCTAAAAATAAAAAAATACGACTAAAAAGAAAGGTTAAGATAAGTTTAAGATAGAACTAAGTTAGTTACGGAATGAAACTTGTGTTGTATCATTCACACGCGTCCGCTTACAGGTCAGCATTCTCCCAGGCTTGTGATGGCGTAGTCTGGAAATGAAGATAATTAATAATAAATACATCTTATTTAAATAGTGATAGTACTTAGAATGTGACTTCTAACTCCAGAGTTCTGGGATCAAACTATGGCGTGCACCTCTTTAAAAACTACATGGGGTTTTAAATATTTAGTATCGCGTGCTGTAAGAAAGGAAAACATCGTGAAGATACTTGCACATCGCAGATATCAACATATTATTTCAAATTTAAGTTATGTGACTAATTCTCATAAGCGTCTGAGTGCTTTGGAGGCAACCCTAAGTACTCTTCTCCGACACTAGGCGGCAGCAGTTAGATCTTGACGGAGGCGTTGAATACTTTAGTCTGAAACAATGACGTCATAGTCTAGGGATCCCTCTGGGATATACAATGAGCCGCAGTCGTTATTCCATGTCTGAAATATTGCTTGAAATGTGCAAGTTCTCCCAGGTTTTCAACTTGTGATAAATAATGATCATAACTGAAAAACGTAACATCACGCCTGTATCTCCCCAAGGAGTAGCGTAGTACACTCCCATGTTTCATCTGTTATGTTAACGTCCCACAATGAAATAGTGTGGTACCAATTGCTATACATCGGGCAGAAATCTAGCCTCCGAATGAAGCACCACTGGGAATGTTAAGTTGGAAAAACCCAAATTAACTCAACCCGGGGATCGAACTCAGGACGGCTCAATCTACAGTGGCGCTTGCGAACATTCGACCAACGAGGCACGGAACTAAATAATCATAACTGAATGTAACATAAAATAGGGAACAAAGTTATAAAACAGTACTTAAACTCACGAAGAGGACACATTATCCTACACACATTAATCATATAATTAAGTATTTCTATATTTACGAGATCGTTTCTAAGAATAGGGATCGTAAAGCTATCGCAGCCGCGACCGGGTTATTTTGAGAGGATCAATAAACATAATTTGTGTTTACGCTATCGGGACACGCCGGTTATTCTATTTCTGGATGTAATGGTGATTTAATGGACTGGCTCTTTCCGTCCGAGAATAATTTTGCAATTGGTTATACATAATAACTGTTAGATTCCAATATTGGTTTCAAATTTAATTAACTTACCAAAATTCCAAGTGTCATTCAATTAATGTTTATTCAAGTTAGTTGTGTCATTGATTAAGTGCATTTCAAAGAACGACGAAAAGTATTGAAACTCGCGATATTAGTGTTACTATTAAAAGACGAGGTTTTGTAAGATGTGAGACCAGATTTATATATTAAATGGCTTTTAATGTAATGGTTCTATTCTTTAATATTGCAGTTGCTCGTATTTTCCTTAAGGTAGAAAGTATGCTTTTACTATAATTGCTGCGGTCATTTTAACTGGACAACGTTACTAGAAGGGTTGGATTTAAAAGCACTTAGTTCAGTGCACTTTGCTGATCATGCTCTACCAGCCGGAACAACGTTACTACAAGGGCTTTACAGCACCAATAAATGAGAAAGTAAGATTTCCTTATTACTTCTATATATGTACTTCTTATGACTTTCTGGGTAATTTAATCCTGAAAATTTAATAATAGTTAAATAGTCGTATAAGGAACAGTGCGGCTGGCAGCGGTTGGATGAGTTGAGCTGAAGATCGAGCTGAGTGGCGTGCTATTGAATAAGTCTACGTACAGCAGTGGACGAGAGTAGGCTGATGATGATGATGATGATGATGATAATAAGGAACATAATTTAACAGTAACTCACATGTACTTTCGCGGCATGATACAGCTTCCAATTCGCATAGAGTGGCGAAGGTCCTAGCAGTGCCTGCAGCATCGAAGGCGCAGACCGGACCTGCAGGGGGTGCAGCACACCTACCCGCACACAGCGGAGGTGGCACCCCCTCCCGCACGCGCGCCCGCACCAGCTCGGCCGGAGCCCTTGTCACGTCGTCACCAATTCGCGATGGCCGGAGAAACGGCAGCCTTGCCGACTGGACCTCGTGACATACTGGAATTATTAATAATACAGTAATCACAAAGTTATGTCGTAAATACCAATATTCATCTGTTAGTTAAACTGGTCGGATAGTGGTTGATGGGTGTGCCAGAAGTTTCTGAAACCGATATGCGGGCATGAAGAAGGAAAGTAACAAACATGTCAGATTTGTTAGCCTACAAATATTTAACACTTGGTGCTCTCTGCTTACCCCGTATAGGACCTGGTGTGTGGTTATTATATTATTATAATATCGACACAGCAGGCACCGCACCAGGCACACCGAAATTAAAAAATGAATTAGTCATTCGTCAGTCCTGTCACCAAAATATATTAAGTCAGATATATCATGTCATTTTATTCCGGCGTTGGTTTTTGTGGCTACAGTTCGCTTTAGGTATAGAACATTTAATAGGAGTCTGCCTTTTTTTATAGAACCAAAAATCCAGTCCAATTTTGATCGACGTGAAACTAGATATAATGCCAATGACATGGAAATTATAAATTATTATTTCGAGGCCGTACCAAGATTTAATATAAGCTTAATGTGATGCAGGACAAAAGATAATTTAAGCGATGAAAAGGTTTGGGTATATTTAAGTTCAATGTGACCTTTCTTAGCAGTAAGTATATTTGTTTCATTTCGTCTATTAAGTAACTAACATATTAACTAATTAACATATTAAGTAACAAATTTTCTTTCATAATTTATTACATTCCTATCATTTATTAAATGTTTTTACCAGTAAGTAAATATTATGAGGTATTATATAAAAAACGCAACATCACGCCTAATCTCCGAAGGGGTAGGCATAATATAATTTTTTGAAATAAATCCTATTTAAATGTTCTCTAAGGCAGCTAGCGTGGCAGAATGTGGCGTTAACCCTCTCGTTCTGAAAGAAACCCCGTTTAGAATCATAAAGAGTTCCTTAAGAGTGCTACTAATTGCAAACGTCCAAAACATTAAAAATTAAATGCAGTTGAAAATATATTTCGCATCCATTGTACGTCAAACATACTCCTATATCATAAACACATTTTATTATTCTTCGTTAATTGGCTTGGTTTGAAACATGGTAAATGTAATTTTTACATTTAACGGCTGGTAACACAGATTTTATTGTCCATGTATTGTCTATGACCTTTACGTCAGTATCTATAACTTGCTTTTATGAAAATTCATTTGACAAAATGTTTAACGTGTGCTCAATACACTTTTTGAGTGTAAAATACAATATAATTGCTACATTTACTCATAAAACTCACTCCCTATTCCATAATGGGACTCAAACGTAATGATAAAACATGGAAGTGTACTACACTCCACTGCCTACCCATTCAGAGAGGTA
>DWED01000215.1:0-12942 GCA_018245795.1 Protelbella ruficauda | reverse complement strand
ATAATAATGACTAAATGAGAGCATTACCACCCTCCACCGAAAAATACTGTTATTGCCGATTCCGATAAAGGTAAATCTTTCCATTTTCAATTGAATCCTTAGCAAAAAAAAGTCAAATGTAACGCTGATTTAAGTCAAATTATGCTACACGTGACTTTTTTTGCTTGCCGAATCATCATTTCATTACCAATAATAATATTTTCACCCCTCTTATGGGGGATTAACGCTAATGTTTTTTCATAGACACAGCGGTAGTAATTACATCGAGGAAGGGTAAGGAAATGCTACTGTTTCACCAATACACCTATCGGAAACAGTACAGCAAGACGAACAGAACGAGATGGGTGTGTTCAACATTAAAGAATTGCCACGCGTATGTTTTCACGGACAGTGAAAATTTCATCACATCTGCTTATGAAGATCACAACCACGAGCCACCTAAGTACTATCTCAATCCTGACCACGTCTTGGAAGCTTTAAGAGAACCTTTGGTCGTAGAGACGGATTGAGTAAGTCGATGTTACTGAAGAAAAACTACAGAGACTTTTTATAGATTTAATGTGAATTTATTTAAGTTTAATAAAATTTTAGCATTGGATATTAAATTTTCTTACCAAATATTATTCGTTTGTCAATTTTGAGTGTTCAAGGTCACGACATTTTAAAAAGTGCCTCTGTGATTTTTGTCCCTAAAAATTACTTTTATCATAGGACATTTTCATTTTATTTTTATAGTGGACTTCATGTTCTTTAAATTCTGTACATTAGCTCTATTAAATAAATTGAAATAGTTATCGAGCCCAATAATTGCAGCAATAATTGAAGGTAAAGTAAAGCTAAATTAAAATCACATCATCATCATCATCATCATCATCCAAGGCATGTCACTGATATTATTTGCGACTACATTATATTATGAATTGTATTGTTAATTACTTAATTGTATTGTAATAGTATTGCAAATTTCGTAGTTGAATACTTTTATATAACGTACAATTTTTAGTAATATGTAAGTGAAACCATTTGTTAATAAAGAACTTAAAACATTTGAAATATCAGTTTTAAAGTGAGTAAACGATTATCCTTCAATAAGTAAAGCTGTATTAATTTTAAGTAATCCGGTTAAATGTAAGGATTTTGTTAATATTTGTTGACATTACAACGATTTATACAGTGACTTTTCCTATATCCAGAGTAAGTTTAGGCTTCCATGACTATAATTGCCAAAAACAAAATATATGTATGTATATAGTGATTCATACTTAATCATTAATTACAGATCTTTGGAGTCACTTATTTGATGGTTAAATAATCTTGTTTCGTTGTTGGTTATCTCTAGTATATGATATTTTTTGTTATTTCTATCGGTTTGTATTGATTACTAATTTCATAAATAGGTAATATACTAACATAACTAAGCTATGCTAACATCACATGACTTTATATTTTTACTAATTTACAAGTTTTTGATGTGAAACGGAACGTGGAGGGTTACAGCGACTGTCAGCGTGGCGACGACTGTTGGCGCGGCGATGCGTCATAAAATCCTTAAATTTAATATTTAGTAATAAAATATTAATAAGTTAGGTGACTTTAACAAATTGTCTTGTAATTACGTGCCCTTTGAAATTGTCACGTGACATTCCCTTTCCCCTCTAAAATAATTTTAAACTTCGTTAAACACAGACAACACTATTATTGTTATCAAATGTGACGTCCTCATATTCATCTATTATAATTTGTTAAAGAAATACAGTATTAATGATTCTAATTTTTATCTTCACGCTTGTATTCGGCGAAGAGCTATGTGAAGGATTGTATTATACCCACGATCCATCTGTGAAATTCTATATTCCACCATGGAACATGGGATGAGCGTATTGTTATATACCGGGCACAAATCCAAACTCCGAGCCACTACTATAAATTCTAAATTAGAAAAACCGATAGCTATGGACCTATAGCCAGGGACCTCTCGATCAGCAGTCGCAACCAACCACTCGACCAACGAGGAAGTAAATTTATTAGTTTAACAATGTTACTATTATAATACCTATTGGTATTATACCTGTTGGTTAGTATAATACTATTGGTTGTATTAAAATTAATAATATGTCTTATAATTATGCTTTTAAATGATTGTGAATGTGTATTTTTATTTTACTTTGATAATAAACAAGATAATCGTGTTAGCTGTGTCATCAATTTTTTTTATGTAAAACCAGAGTAGCAGCGATTGCTGTCATCATTTTTTCTAAATTAATTAATAAAAAGACATAAAATGGTTTATATTTATATGTCATACGTTTTAGAGTACTGGACTTTTTATTTTCAGATCTATTTTATCATTGGTAATTCAAGGAACGTTAAATAATCTATCAATTCTGTTATGTGTGAGAGTTTTCACTCATTTCAAACCAAAACATTCTTTTATATTATAATTTCAATTAATATTTATATATGGTATATTTTGAAATTTTGCTAAGTAAATGATCAGCGACTCACGGGACCGATGGGGCGCCCAACATAAATATTAAACTCTAAAAGTTATATTAAAAGGGTTTTCCAGTTATTGCTCCTTCATAAGCTATTAAAAGCTAAGAGTGATTGATTGTTAATAGTACAAAATTACCTGCAAAACTAATTTTTTTTTTTCAAAAACATTTGACAGTTACTTAAATAAATTAATTCATAAAACAAATAATGCAATTACTATAACGATATGATATGATAGGAATTGGAAAACAAAAAATTATAGTATGATCAATAATGAATGAAATAATTGGCATGGAAACTTTTATATCGAAAATTAAATATCGCCCTGCGAACTTGAAGCAACTACGAAGATGGAAAAACATTTTACAAAAAGTTTCAAAGAATTTCAGAATTTAAAATGACCTTTTGCTGTATATGTAAAATTATTAATTTCTTTCAGCTGTCGAAGTGAAGTCTAAGCGCGGGCGGACGCTGCTTATGTACAAAAACTACACTTACTCAAAATATCCGTATCCTTTAAAATACGGCTGGCGATGGTACTGCTCCAAAGTGAAGAACTGTAAGGCCTACCTCATAACCAAAGACGATAACACCATTCTAGCAGTCACAGGATCCCATGGCCACCTGCCAGCGATCCAGCCTTTCAATTTTAGAATACCCGTAAAGATTCCACCGAATTTTTCAGCGCCATTGTGAAATTCAAATAAAATGACCGTTATTTTTAAAACAAAGATAATCCTGAACATGTTCCAATTTCAACGCTCTCGTCGAATTTTTCTTTTTTGAAGCTGTTCAATCAATTGAGTTTTGAAGTTGTCACGAAATTTTTTAAAAACTGTGTCACCTTTGATTAACATTGTGATATCTTTCACTCGTGACATAGTTTGTAAATAAAACAGCAGTGTTATTCCGCTGTTTATATTATCTACATCGATTTTAGGTTACCTGTTCTGAAAAGATTAATGTTTAACGTTTTTTATCATTATACAGAGGTGGATAACGGGCATTTACGCCAACTTATACTAAGGATTCAATGTTGGGGCAAGCCTTTGTGTCGTTCATTATGCATTTACGGTCGACATGTAAATCTACCATGTTATTTTAGCTTTACGAGAATAGTTAAAACGTGAGCATATATTTTTAAAAGTGTTTTATCATGTTGTATTTTCACATTTTAATTTGTTACCTTTTAGGCACGTGTATTAATATTAATTATACCTTATGTACTTATTTAGCAATAAAAAGTTCCTTGTTACGAATTATTATTTGTTGTGAGCTGAAGATGCTATTTTTTTAATTATAATTAAGAATATTTGTACGGAATATAAATACCTCCGGGCCCTAAATGATATCATAATAGTGTAAATAAACTATAAAATTTAAATATATCGTGTACAATTACACATCGCTTATGTAGTTAAGATTTAAAAAAATTTTAGTATTTTTTTTTTAAATAAAATATTTAGGTCCTTAGGAATAAAGTTGATTTTACTTTATTACTTTACGCTAAAGAATATTGAATATGTAGTAGAATGACATATTCTTGTTCTTTGTGTTTTAATTTAGTATTTTTATAATGCTTTTTCTTGTCAAAATAAAATTTCATATATTCGAAAATATATATTCTTAATTAAAATCTGGACTGGTACCACATTTTTTATTGTTGAAAATGACTTGATAACATAAATGTATGGGCAAATGTTGGAAAAAAATCATATTTTGTTAGAAAGAGAAAAAAAAATGGAACTCTTTCTGGGCTTATATTGAACTTAACGAGGTTAATGGAATGCAAAAATTTTGAAATAGCATAAATATTTTTTGAACCCCAATTTTCAGTGTCATTGCAAATGTCGAAAAAAGGGAATCAACTGATTCTATATAAAAAATACACGTACTGCAAGAGATATCTTTACACCAAGACAAATCTGCGGCGTTGGGAATGTTCTACGCACCAAGCCCATGGGTGCAGGGCCTACATGATATTGGACCAAGATTATAATATAAAATTTTCTTGCACGGAACACACTCATCATCCCGGGAGATATCAAATATCAAGTTATGGTGACTTTATTCGATTGTAAATAAAGATTAATTTAATGAAATCCAATAGAATTTAACTTTATGCAAGTCCGTCTTGTACCGAAATTTTCTATAGCTGGAATGGTTGAGGTAGTTGTTTTAAATTTTAATAGATGTTAAATTGAGTGATTTACGTATACAAACACTGGCAATTAAACAAAATATTTTAATAAATACTGTTTTTATATAGAATAACTTTTTTTAAAACATTCTTTATTTTTGTATGAATAACCTAGTTAATGGAATGCTTTTAAAATACGTTAATTGTTCCGAGGATTAAGGAATTTTATCTAACAATACCAACTGGGACCGGCTGTTCGATCTTCATTTAGAAAATTCAAGTATCGAAATATTATTATATCATCCCGTCAAGTCCCTTAAAAGGTAAGCAGAGAGCAGCAATTGCAAAATATGTATCTGCATGGACTCAAAGCGCTTCTTGTTTTTATCTAAATATAACATGTGTTGGAGTCATTGTTTCTGTATTTATCTTTTCTGAAATGATTCAATGCTCTGTGCAATTTCTTTTATAGGGTAAATCATATACAATTCAAAATTATACAAAAGTTTGCCAAGAATTTATTAAATATAGTTAATTAAAATGTGAACTACATACACTTTTACAAAATACGTTTTGTATCTATTTAAATTTTAGTATAAAAATATATTAACTACTTATAAATATAATAGTACCAAAATAACTGATTTGAAAATAAAATGCTAGGTTGCAAAAAAGTGTTAACTTTTATCAGTCTTCAATCAAATGTGAAGAGAAAATAAAATCAAGTCCCATCAAATTGTACTTAAATTTAGTGCATGCAACTAACACTTGAATAATCAAGCAGTCTTCGGATAATCAGTTCAATTTATTAATCAATAATTAAATTAATACTAGGTTAGTTCTTCTTAATACTACTTAAAATTATTAAAATATTTTAACAAACATGTTTAAATGCAATTTTTATTTTTAAATGTTGAATTTAATGTAACATATATTTGAGTTTATATTTGTTATGCATTTTAAACAATATAATTAATTATACACAACACATTTTTTATTAATAAATAGTGAACATTAGTAGGCAGTAATATATTTTGTGCGTACTTAATAAAATATTCTAGTTGCATTAAATTATATATTAAATGAAACACAAAAACCGATAGAAAAGTTCAACAGTTTATCTTTTACAAAAGTAAAGCTTAAATCTATACTTATATATAAAAAAATAAAAAATAAAAAAACATTCACCAAAAAAATAACTTTTATCAGTTTCAAAAGGTACTTGCTGAGGTAGAAAATTAAAAATCAGTCTTCTTATAAGGTACAAGTTTAAATAAATCAGTACAAAAATATGTTCTTATTTTCCTACTTTAAAACTACATTAGGTACAAGCGAAAATACGTTATACAAGCTGTCAATATCAATCATTCAAGACAAGAGTTTTAATTGATAGTATACATACATACATGTCACTCATTTGTGACTCGTGTAACATCTCAAAAACACTACATTTCAAAAAACAGTATAGAAAGTTTGAAATCATAATTTTTCTATGACTACTATAATATTGTATGACTATTCCATGATATATAACTATTATAATAGTCCTACAATAATTATGATTTCAAACTTTCTGAACTGTTATTTGAAAGATAGTGTTTTTGAGATGTTACACTCTAGTCGCAAAGGAGCGATATCTTCACACCAAGTCCCTTACGATCGATAGTATAGGTTATGTGAGAATTGAATTGTGAGTGACTTTACTAACAAGAATATTGAAGATAGTTTAATATCCACCCAAGACTGAAGTTTTAAGTCCAGTTCATGGGCTTTCAACAAAATTAACAAATGTCTATTAATAATATGAACTGAATCATATATTCAGCTTACTGTTTAAATTAGATAATGAACTTCCCACCACTCATTCACACTACAAAGAACCTTTGACAGATCATTTGCTCATTGCCATTGCATTAGTACTTTTGTAAGGGAATCAGTTCATCTATTCAAATCTTACTTTTATTTCAATACATATTACATAAAATTATCATGTATATGAATGTTTTTGATAGTAATATCATAATATTATGACACATTGACTTCTACATGTTGACTAACAATACCCCTTGACAAATTAGGGGTGATATATCTTTGCCTTTGGAGTAGTTTATACGATTTTGAATGAACCATCATTGCGACGATAGAATCCAGGTGGAGGATGATTGTGAGTGTTACGTACCCTGTTCACCATGTTTTTGTAACGATGAAGAACTGTGGTGACATCGACATGACATCCAGTTTTGGTCCTCGATGTGCAATACCATTGCTTCTTGCCATATGCCAGCTTATTCTTTAATCTGAATGCATATCCATCATGTACCAAAAGTGTACTTCCTTTCCGTGTTGGTATGAAATTTGCCTCTAAAATGAAAATGTATCTGTGAGTAATTGTAATAGAACAATATTATCCTATATATAATCTATTTAACAAATATAAATAGGTCCCGAGGATTAATAAAACAAAATGAGATAATACAATGGTTTATTTCTTTAATGTGTAATTTGTTTAAAATATTTTTATATAAGGTGCCATGCAGACAATTATAAAGTATTTTGACACAATTTGACATTACACATGAATTGTATATACAATGTATATGTATATAAACATGTCAAAATAATTTTTAGTAAATGTTTACTTTTTTAAAATACTTCAAGTAAATATAATATTTCTATAGATTTCAACTTATGATGTAAAAAAACTGCTTTAAACACATGCATGTAAAACTTAGTTTCAAAGAACCATTAACGATGTCAGTCAGCATTTCAACCACTTTGGTTTGGTAAGCTTTGTCTAAAAGCCTTATATATAGGAATAAGTAACAACTATGCACGAACTTTACACTATTTGTAATGAAAAATGTCATAACAATATTTTTTATAGATTGCAATATACACACTATTCTTTCAAAATTCGAATACAATCACTTGAATACACAGATTTATACATATAGCATTTGGAGATGCCTCTTGTTTCCCTCCTTTATTTTAATAGAAACTATCCTATATTATCTTGTTTACTTATAACTTGAGGAAAAGAGGGTATTAAAAAAACTGGACTTAATAGTATTATCAATATATTTCACACAATAAGATAATAATAGTTCACACATTCAAATATTCGACACAAGGACACCAAACTGATATTTTTAATTGACGTAGAAGCCGTACAGTATTATAACCTAAAATAATAAGATTATTGAATTTAAATGTACACAACATAGAAACATTTCGTATTACACGGAATTGATCGTTTTTTAGCACAAATCCGTATAATTATTTTCACACAACAAAGCTAAATGTTTAAAATAATTATTCGATACACTCGTCGCAACAACAAAACACGCACGCATGACGCAAAGTAATGTTGCCTTATTTCAATAATTAAATCGTCCAGATTTCAAAAAATGAAACGGCGAATAACGGACCTAGCATATTCCTCATTTAATAAAAGTTAACTATTTTGTGTACCATAAATGTATTTTTGAACCAATTTGTGTACTAAATTAAAATTTAAATACGAGTATTACAAATTTTTTTACCAATTATGTAGAATGTAATTTGTTGCATTAAATATTTGTAGCAATTATGTAGAATGTAATGTGTTGCATTAAATATTTGTAGCAATTATGTGGAATATAATTTGTTGCATTAAATATTTGTAGTTTTCATTTAAATTATATGGAAACAAGTACTTTTGGACAGTTTTATTTTTAGCGTTTATGGTCACGTTTGAAACTTCGTAGTTTTATCATTTACTAATACTGAAAATGGCGACAAATTTCTAGTCTATCAAATGTCATTAATGTCAACTATATGTCGTGAGTGTCAAACCTAAGTATGTCATGTGTAGATAATAGAAAAAGCGTGCAGGAAGGAAAAGAGGGAGCTTCTGATTGGTTCTGTTTTTGCATATTCGTATCAGTTAATTGGTTTTTTTATACTTGTAAATGTTCTAAATTATGACGTGCACAGTGCTATTTATAGTAAGGGCTATATCTGTCAAAAAGTTCGTATCGGCAACGAAAAAGTGATTACAGTAGTGTTGAAACGAAAAGTTAGCAAAACATCGTTGTGTTTACAAATTTCAAATTCGAATATTTCTGTGAATTTATTAGACAGTAATAAAAGTAAATGTTGATTTTTATAAATATAAGCCTATAAGTGACAAATATCGTATCAATTGCTTATTTTCTGGGGTTTATAGTGTGAATAATTGTATACATAATTATAATAAATTGCAGCTACTATTGTCTATTATAAATAGTGTTTTGTTGTTATTTATAAAGATTTTCACAATTACCTGAGTTTTATTGCAATTTTTTATTTTTCTTTTCAGGTTAAAATGTTGATATTTAATAAAGCATTATTATATATCTCTGTTTTTCATTCTTTCCTGTGATAAATTAAGTAAAGAGTATCATAAGCATAGTCTTTTTGAATTTGTATTTTAAAAGTGCTTTATTTTTCAGGTATATTTATAAACACAAGAGGCAATTCCAAGTTGTTCATATATCAGAATCATACATTCAGGTTTATGTATAAGAAGGCATACGGGAGTCAACTATGGTATTGCTGGTACTTCTTCAGTAGATGTTGTCCAGCCAAGCTGAGAATAAACAATGCAGGTACAGTCACCGAGAGTATCGGAAGGCATAACCATGACCCACCAACATGCTGGATGACTCCAGACGGGAAATCATACAGCCTACCACCTCTACCCGACAAAAGTACTCAATAAATTAATTTGTGATTATTAAACTAAGTATTCTGAAACTGAGTTTCACTGTCCATTAATTATAATGAGTGCATCTAATGAGATTGTTTTTAACTGATTTTATTCATAACTAAATATTTACCTCCTGATATGTATTCTTGTATTGATGTGCCTTTAGAAAGGACAGATAAAAATTATGTTCTTGATATGGTGACGTAGTAATATTTCTTATTTGTATGAAATGTATACTATAGTATTTTTTGTCTATAAATTAGCATAATCCTCAACATATTGACTTACATTGCACCCAACATTTAATACTGCATTTTTTAAAGTTGAAACCGTAGAGGGAAATCAAACAATATTCCATGATATTGCCATTTATTTTAATGTTACTAATTGTAGGATAGTATTTTGTGTTCA
This sequence comes from Protelbella ruficauda, assembly GCA_018245795.1. NCBI lineage: Eukaryota > Metazoa > Arthropoda > Insecta > Lepidoptera > Hesperiidae > Protelbella > Protelbella ruficauda. The sequence continues at coordinate 3,166 of DWED01000215.1, read as the reverse complement.
TGTTTCTAATAAATTATAAATATATTCTGTGTTTGCAGTGAAACTGCAATGTTGGAGAACATCATAGGTTTTTACCCATTACATTGTTTCATACTTTATTGTATGGTTTTATAAGTGCCTATATTGATGTTGGTCAGTTCATAGCATTCTAACATGCTTGCTGGTGATACTGATGGTCAGGGCTAAATTTTATACCCCTTTGACCATCATCACCATATGAAAATATATATTGGGAAAAGACCTGTATTTTTGTGTTGACATATTTGATATACATACATATGTCATTAGATTAATATAAATTGTATGTTTAAATTGTATGTGTCAAATTATGTTACTCTACTATTTTTACGTTTTTAATGACCAATGATAAATAGGATTATGATATGTGTACATAACATTTTATAATTTCTTCTATTACAAAGTTCTACCTCCCACCTTCCTATTCCATCCTTCATAAGAAAGAGCAAAGCACACAGTTTATTCTATGGTTATGAGAAACAAGACTTGACCGAAGGTGAACTGAGCTGTCGTCCTCTAGATCTTATTGTATATTCCTCTATTTTTCTGATAACCATGATAAATTATAAAGTATTTACTGATAAAATCTTTAGAACACACTAATTAAAAGTATTCAGTGTTCTTTTTTGTTAATCTATTGAGGCATTTTTATTAAACATGCTTATTTAAAACAAATCCTATGTTCTATGTGAGAATATTAATATATTATAAATATTTAAAATAACATATTTTACATTGATAAATATGCCTTTGTATACCAAATAAAAAATTCAACTATGATTGCTGTGTTTCTGTAAAATACTCTAATATCTCAGTCCTCGGAGTAGCTACATTTTTGTGACCCATTCCAAATAGGACAGATGCTGACTAATGTTTTCTAATATTTCTTTACCTACAGTCCTATTAACAGTTAGTGCTAAGTAATAGTACAATTACTTATTGTACCAATTTGAACAGTCCTCTATCTGCTAATCTTATGCTAGATCGTTTAAAAATGTTTATATAAGTAGGTGATAGTGGATACTTGTGACCAGTACCTGCTCATATGTGAATTTACACCAAAATTTTGCCAATGTTTTAAGAAGTTTCATTTAGTCAATGATTAAAATATTCGGTAGAAAATTATAATCTTTACTGCAAATTGCAATGTACAGATTTATTTAGTAATATGAGTACATGAACGAAGTGGAAAAGAAACGCCTACTTATGAAACTATATATGCACTGCTATCCCTACTGTAAACGGCAACACAATTGGTAGCAATGTCCTGTACGAAATAAAACTCAAATATTCGACGTCAAACAAGTTAACGGTTCCGTCGCGTAGGGATCAAATTCGAACATGACTGTACAGACGTGCTTTCAGCAAGTTCTTATGCCGACGTAATAAGGTTCATAATCTGTTGACAAATTGTATAATCAAACAGAGAAAGTAAGGAGACTGGCTGATTGACTAATAAATAAAATCGATGTCAATTGATACACTCATTTCGTCTATTTCAAGGGTTCTCTCGTACCAGTACTGATTTTACAATTAAAATTCATTAGAAATTATGAATATAAGGTAGTTTGTACAAATGTATGTTTTTTACATGTTTGGTCACCAAAGCACAAATCCTGCCTAGTTTAATATTAGCGTTCTTTGAGTTGCGTCAAAATTATCAAAATTATAGATGTACATTAAATTAATTGTTATAATTTAAAGTTAATAAACGCGTGTTAATAAATAAAATGTTACGCTTTCTTCTGGTGTTTAATTGTTCCTAATTTGCATTTTGCTTAATTGTTCTACATCTTGGACATAATTCTTATTTTACACACTGTATAGACAAATATGCACTTATGTATGTTAGTCATTTCTACTCTACTATACTTATTATTATTTTACACACCGCTTAGCGTCCAATCAGAAAATAGAAATAAATAAATGGTATTAATATTTCCTAAGACGAATACTCTAGTATTGGAAAAAAAATCACAAAAGGGATTAAATTTATTCATAAAAGGTAAATATTTAGTTATGTATTATATATATTGAGTTAAACTCCATTGGACACATGTATAAAACAAAAATAATATGAAACACTGAGCTATAAAAATGTATTGTACAACTATTAGAGAACAATTTTTTGTTAACATGCGTAGGTCTCTAGGTAACGCTTTTGAGGCTGTACTTTCAAGGTCAGCATTACTTCGTCACGTGTACAACTGTGGGAACGAATGCAAATTAAAGTATGAGTGTAGCAATTATACTTATGTTACTCTATATATTAAATATATTCATCATTATCAGACTATACCCGTCCACTGCTGGACATAGACCTCTCCAACAGCACACCACTGAGCTCGATCTTCAGTTCGTCACATCCAACTGCCGCCAGCCACTTTGCCTATATCGTCACTTCACCTAGCTTGAAGGCGTCCTACGCTACGTTTGCCATTAAATATACTTAAAGTTTGAATTGAAAATCAACGGATTGGACGATACCAATTCATAGAAATATTTCTAATCTTAACTATATATATTAAATAAGTGAACGGACGTACGTGAAGCGTCGTTATTTTAGACTTTATCCAATACTTAGACATAAAAAGACATTCTTAAATACAAAAGTAATTTGACCGACTAGATAACGTATTCTGATTTGTGTCGACCTGTGCACGTGATACACGGTATTGTTTAAAGTATTATTCGCGTTGCATGGCAAATAAATCAAATTATAAATTGAAAGGTGAATATTACTTTGTCGGTCTTTTATTATAAACTCTTTATTGCTTGTTACAGTAATTGTATAGATGATAGTAACACAGTAAAAGGAAATATTCCTGATATTCGTAATAAAAAAAATGTTATAAGTAATGTGTGCTTTCGATTATTATTCCATTACGCAATGAATGAATCCTATTTCAGTGCCTTTTGTTTTAACTAGTACCTATGCTAGGCTTCGTTAGAAAAAAAACTGTTTACAATTAAATGCTAATAGCTCGTCGAATCGGTGAATTTTATGGTGTGTATTTAAATATCCAAAAAAAAAATGGACTACTCGTACAGTTCAATGATCACCATGTCATTCAGCCGCGCAGTTTCCAATTCGATTCCTGGTTTTACAGACGTATTATGGATAAATTTAGACATTTAGTTTCGATCT
>DWED01000214.1:0-12944 GCA_018245795.1 Protelbella ruficauda | reverse complement strand
TGTCCGGTGTATGGAAATAGACTCCCCACCTATTCCATTGTGAGACTTAAACGTACCTGGTGAAACGTGGGAATGTACTACACTCCTCTGCCTACTCCTTCGGGGATTAGGCGTGAAGTTACTTTTTTTACGTTTTCATGAATAATGTAAATAATCTCTAGCAATCATTATCATCATCATCATCTACCGGGTCAGGTTGGCTGACTTCACACGCCTTAGGTTTTGTTGTTATGTTTTCCTTCACCGTTATACCAAGTAATAATTACTCTCTATACATATGAAGTGTTGGAATTAAAACACAAGACAAAAGTAATTTTAAACTAGATTAATTAATTGAGGTTAGGTTGAAGTTGGCACTTCAGCCTAACCTCAATTAATTAATCTAGTTACGCCGTTAGTTAGTTAGTAGACGCCTATATAATCCTTGAATTTTAATAACTCAGGAAACACCTAAGCCACCGTCAGAATCCTTCTAAAATATAATCCTGTGAAGAAAACAAATGCCCGAGTCCGCAACCAGTTCGGAGTGAAGTATTTTAATTCCTTAACTAATGATATTTTCTTTTTGGAACGTTTTAAACTCGTTTTCTGTTGGCTGCTCGGAACTACAGGAGTAATTAGAGAAGATTTAAATTCTTTCCACGACTTAAACGACACCGGAGTGAATTCGTTTTGTCTCCAGCGGCTTCTATGCAGGATGAATTATAATTACCTAACCTAAATCGTAATGAAAAAGAATGAGCACGTGAAATTATCACGTGCTTATTGGTTTAATATGAATTTAACGTGGAAAAAATCGCTACGCTTAAATTTATTTTCATTTATCTGTAGTTATAGCCAAAATTTACTACTAAAATATTAACAAGAATATAAAGGTATTTTAATGTACAATCATAAACTGATTCTCGTATAAGATGATAAAATATGATTTTATATTATATTACCATTTTATAGTCGAATGTAAAAGGGTTTGTAATTATATTTATCGTAATATAAGTTGGTCATGGTCATCGGTTAATCATTGTCCGTTATCGCTCATTGTTGATACTAAAACAATGTTAAGCCATCATCTGTTCTCGTCCACTGCTGGACGTAGGCTTTTCCAATAGCACGCCACTGAGCTCGATGTTCAGGTCTTCATATCAACCACTTTGCGTATCTCGACACTCCACCTAGCTGAAGTCCTACGCGTAGTTAAAACATTTACGTATCAATATAAAATACTAATATAGCGCTTATATTAAACTAATGATATAATCTATATTCATGGAGTCAGTTTTGTTAAACGGATATATGAAAAGGATGACATTTATCCGCGGCTATTGGTTTTAGGTGTGAACAGAATTCACGTGCAGTTCGGCGGTGGCGAGGATATGACGTAACAGAAATACAAAATAACAATGTAATGATTTAATGAATTAAAACGATTATAGTGATTGTACACAGGTAAAAAAGGGAAATTGTGGATGTTATAGAAAATATAGGTAATATATGTGAAGCGTTCCGAGAGAGTGGGACTATGTATGTATGTAAATATCAGCTCATTTCAATATTTTTTTCGTAATGCATACGAATTTTCTATTCCACAAATCTATATTTATGAGATTTATTCATGTTTTTCTGATATTTATACATATACATATAAATTTCACGAACCGTTGTGGCAAACCTGTGCCTTGGAGATTTACTGCCGCGTTTTTCTGTCGTACCAATCATTCCGGGTTCGATTTCGCATCGAACAGATGTGTCTGAACGGTGTTCGTATTTAGATATATCTTGTAATTCTTGGAACATAGTTCCTTGCAATAAAAATAATTATATGTAACACAGAAATTGCACTTTAATTACTAAATGGAGTGTGGAGCTTTAATATTATATCGTCACGCCAGGTCTCTTATGGAATATTACATAAAGAAATGATATAAAACACTTATATTTTTATAAATAAACCAAAACAAGCGGTAGGCTGACATTACCACTGGCAGTCGCCCTTCTCCCTACACAGTCATTACTTATATTGACAAAAGAGATTTGTTCCCGCAGTATCAACGCAACAATCGCTTGCCACGATTTGTTACATAGTACATTTTATTCTAAATAATGGATTTTGTGTTACGATACCTTTATTATAATCCGGGATAGAAGGGGACAGATATACATACCTATGTATATGAAATAAATTAACACATCTCTATAATATCTTATACATATTTATATGAAATAAGAAAACACAATTTTTTAGTCTTATTCGATTTGAGTACGAAAAAATAAATTAATATTCGAAACTTACAAGAACCCATTTTGATTAGTTGATTCCAAGTTTAATTTTGATTAGTTTATTTCAAATCTTAATTTAAAACTTTGATTTTCTCATAAGGTACACATAATTAAAATCGCAAATGTGTTAATGTTAATTAGTTTATAGAACCCAATTGTTCATTATAAAGTAATATATGTATGAGGCCTTATCATTGAATGTATATATTCAAGGTGTAATAAATTACAATAAAGGGTATTTTAGAATTGAAAAAACGATAGCGAAAAAGATTTTACGTTATTTGTTTTATCATATGCAAAACGAAAAGGCATCATTTTTTTCATTCTTGTATGTCAAAATAAGTACCAACTCTAAAAGTCATTTTCAAGCGCTTAATCGACGTAAGGTATGAGAAGCAAAGCTAATCTTCTGATTTCAAAGAGCACATGGTCACAGTGGCACCAAGTAGATTGTTCAGCGTTGAATCTCTAGAAACTAATAGAGAGACGGATCTTGAGATAATTGTTCATATCATCATTATGTGCAGCTATGTTAACTTTCCTTTTTTTGTTATTAGCGGGAAACCTTCAAAAGTAACCCGGTATCCTGGGACAGACACCGGGTTATGTGGGGTTTGTTACACGCTAAAACCTCTTCAGGTGGCCTTCACGCACGCACGGGTGACGCACGGAACGCACGGGTGATGTCGACTTTCCTACAGTTTAAAAGTGACAAAGTGTATTGGTGTTAGTCTGTATTCGTATTGTTATCTGACTTATTTCGTTTGTTTCTATTATTAGTCGATATTATGTAAAATTAATGAACAGATTTTTCCTATGTTTTTAAATAAACAAACAACATTTGAAAGAAAATAAAAAAATCTTGTAAAGAGAAGAATGGCTGGAATTTCAGCATCAGAGACAGACAATCGGAAAACCTTTTATTATTTCCACGTTACTTATTTTAGGTATTATATGAATACTAAAATTTTAGAATAATAATGTTGTTATTATTCTAGCAGGCCTGGAGAGCGTGGAGGACCTACACGTACTTGAGGGAATAAGGGATTTTATAATATATATGTAACTATAGCTTAAAATAAGTGCCTTGTAATATTATCGTAATAATAATATTGAATTGCAATTAACGGGTATGGGCCGCGAACCATCCCTGTTTTTTGATTACCAGTGAACAGTAAACATGAAAAGGTGAAGTCTCTGAGGAAATCTGAAGCATTTTTTTAAGCATTATGGGCTTTGGCCTCGATCTCGTTTGACGCTAAGTGCAGATGCGTCCTAAGAAGAAGCATGTATTGCTGGAAAAGCCAATTCACCCTGCGTTGAAGAGAAATAGGTTATATATATTGGAAAACAGTACAGTACGTATACGTACTTGTATGTATGTAACACGTAGAGTGATAGTTGTAACTGTCCCACCTGTAACAAGATATGTTAGTGGATATGAACAGCGCACCATTTGGCCGGTTCGTGTTAATTTCCGCTCAAAATGATCTTAGCGCTGTCCAATTGATGCGATCGAGTGATTTGATTGCCTTTCCAGAATATTCCATCAAATGTCCCAACGCTTTTGAATGTAAAATCGGAGGAGAGTAAAGCGGGTATTGGCGTGGTTAGTTTAATGACATTACTCCCATTACACATTGACATTACGTTACTCTATATTTATTCTCTTTATACTTCTAAAAATATAAAAATATTTATGTATGTATATAGGTACATACATTTTTTATATATACGTTTGTTCCATATTGCTTAGTGCCATTTTAGAAATAAGTGGTGCGAAAATGTTGCTAATATATCTCTTTTCACGTCTCAATGGTAGAAATGTTCGTCGCTATATTAGTGTCACGGCGTCTGTCGGAAGCCTGGCGGCCCCTGTCCGACAAAGGTCCGTAGATTACATGACGGACGTCTTCCGATAATTTATAGATGCGGGTCGCTATTGTCTCGTGCCGGCTGAATGCTTCGAAATGTTCCCTTCGAGTAATATTCCATAAATAAATTGGTAACAGATAGATAACTGGTATTGACGTTTAAAAATACAACTGAAGAGCTATAGCTTGTTAACATTGAAACTTATTGTTATTATTAAATTTATTGATATGGTATTTATGTCCAATGCTCAGTAATATAATTTTTTAATATTTAATGACTGCTTCTACAGATAATTGTTAAATATTTTACAAAATAAGGTCCGAAATGTAATGTCCGAAGTGTATTAATTTTTTTTACTATAATTAACTACGCACCATTCGTGTACAATAACTAAAGAGGGTAAATGCTTAATTTTATCAGACGTTACTTTGCGTAAATCAATTGTATATGAATTAAGTTCACGTTATTTCGCAATAATCCGCGAATACAGTAGGTGATAGTACGGGGTTTGTATGGTGAAAGGTGTATAAAAGGGTGAAAAATTAGAAAGGTCAATCGAAGAGTTTATTAATATACCGTATATTATTTATTTATTTATTAATTTATTCAAGTAGTATTTGTAAGGTTACAGTTATGCACCAATTCTTACAAACGCAAATACAAGTACATATATGAAACCTACTTACTAATTAATACTAAAAATTTAATGAACAATAGAAATAACAATCAATAAATCGATTATACAATACTACAATAAAAACTGCATGTAAATAATAATATTTTTTATATCATCATCATCATCATCATCATCGGCCCATCTCAGTCCATTGCTGGACATAGACCTCTCCCAATGAGCGCCAGGCGCCCTGTCCTCGGCTTGTCGCATCCAGCATCTGCCTGCAGCCTTTCGCAGATAGTCATCCCACATGGCCGGAGGGCGTAAGCTGTGCCCTGCGATCTCCAACCCGCCCGCCCGCAACCTGCCCAGCGTGGAGACTAGGGAAAAACCCTCTATGAATAGGCACATTGTTTTATATACACATCTGAAAATTAAAATAATAAATTGCCTTTAACAAAAATGTATTCTTACTATAATTAAATTATGAAAATGTATTCATGTTAGAAGAATAATTAAATATTTAATTGCACACAGCAGGAATCGTTCCTGCGTCTAATGTTTTACCGTCTGCGAAACGATCTCACTGTATTGTTACGTCCGTAAAAGTGGAAACGTTCGTTTTATCTCCCTTTGTCTTTGCTTTGTTATGTTCGTTTGAAAAATAATCGTGGGTTGCCGGCAAAGCGTTTTGTGACGAACTCGTAGTGATGCAGCGTATTTACAATTACTTTTCAGTATTAAATTGAGTGGTACAGCAAATGTAGACAGTCCTTACTCTAAGAATTTTGTACAGATAGTTGATATGTACTGTTTCTCATAAACCTTAACCCTTTTATTGCTCCACTGTTGGACACGGGACTCTTCTCAGAATATTATAATCCCTTTTTGAACTGTATTTAGATTATAAAATCCCACAATATCATGTATTGCTACAAATTTCCACTCCAATTTACAGCAAAATATACTTTCCTTAAATATCTGTTTATACCAGGTTTCTGGTAGATTTTGGCAATCAACTTTAAGGAAGATGGCTATTCTTAATTTTTATGTCGCCTTTGTAGTAGGAGAACCTACGCTTAATGAAGAACTGAAAAAATAACATGGTTGCAGAAAACAGCTGAAGGAATCTTCCGTAACGTGAGAAAATTGCAATATTACTTGAATTTAACTGTAATAACGATACTAAAATCATAATGTTCAAATTTTGGTGTCAACTACCGTTACACAGTAACTTGAAGTTGTAGAAACTTATGTCCAGTCCCTATACTCAGCGTCACTCCAAATATAATGCCATGCCGTGTAAAATTCGTCAAATTCTCTTAACAGACTTCAAGACAGGGGCGAGACAGCACTGGTGTTTAATTAAAATTAAATTCAAAACATTTGGTCCGCATCATAATACTTTATATTACTTAATTAACATCGAAGTTAGATCGAAACCCACTATTGCTTTTCTTGGCTTTCTACATGTATCCATAAGTGTTGAAGATAGAGATAGAGGCCCGGAGGTAAAAACTTTTAGTTCTCAATAGTCCGAATGAAAGAACAGTGATCAGCTACTTATTCCGAGGCTCGGCCAAGCATATTAAATTTATGTGTGTTTTAAGATAGTACATCATTTGTTATTACCTTGACAAAAAAATTGCATTTTCCACAATTTTGTGAAAGACACAGACCGTCAGGCAAGGTGCAATTAGCCAGCGTGGGCTTAATTATTTTAATTCTGTGAAAGGCGCGTCACATAATGATATGATGAAAGGATTGACGATCATGGTGAGACAATAAAACAGAATAGTTTCAAGTTCCTCAAGGGTTTACTACAATCATCGGTGGTCGATACAAGATATGAATCTTCCGTCCTATTCCGTCTGAACCCAAATTTCATTGAAACTTTCACGAAAGTTTTAACATAAAGATATTCAAGTGGCATGTGTGTGCACGACAACTTTTCATTTTTCTTGTAGCATGTGGACCTCTCATTTTATCGATTACTGTCATATCAACGCAACGGGAAATTGCTCGAAAGAGCCCGAGTTAGGAAGCCACATATTGGAAAAGTTTGAGCACCGTACCTACTACCAGGAAAATCTTCAGTTGTCACACACCTGCGAACACAAGTAGGGAATAAATATGTAATTATGTCGTGTACAAGAGATAAACATGAAACTTTTGTAGCTCTTCAACTCAAGGTCGTTAAAAACGATGTCTCAAGACAGTAAAATGTGATTGACTGTGGGTCGGACGTTTTGCTGTATTTGTAGCTTGATATTGTTAAACATCGAATTCGAATGTTATACATGTTAGTAAAGTCTATAGTGTATTGATGGTCGAATTGACTAAGCATATCCCGTATATGTGTATACAATATACGAGTAGTGGCTTTGTATTATAATTCAGAACTCCTTCAGTAGCTCAATCTTCATGAGTGCATCCACCGAAATAGCCAGTTACAAGCACGCTTACACTAAGTTTTGCGACGACGCTAACAAACAAACAAAACTTAGCTGTCGCAATGTCACCATCCTCCGTATGCCCTTCGTAATCAGTAGGTTTAACATTATAACCTTAAACAACATTTTAGAAAACTCAAGCATGTAGGCATGCGTAATTTGAAATGTATTTCATAATTTCATATGTAATGTCAAATCAATTTAATATAAAAGATGATATATATATGCGTGTTGATGTTTCTGGTTTGTAATTTCAATCGTGAAGGAGAACGACACAAAAGCGTAATTATTCATACAAGAACGAACTTAAAGAACGGCTTAGTTAGAGCTTTATAAAAAAATTATTATCGTGTGAAAGTCTTACATAATATTTAGGTAAAGGCTGTATGAGCCACTTAACCTTTAAGACGCCTTTAACTGAATTATACTACCTCACGCGGGAATTCCAATTATTTTCGTTATCGTTCTCCATACGGGATTTAATTTAATAACGCGTTGACGCCGCCGACATTAATATGGCTTGTGAGTTTCTCGGGCCATTTTTGTATTAGTGCCCGTGTTTGATAATTTCTTGGTGTTTGCGCATACATCCATAATAGTCCGGCACTTGTATAATTCCATTATATGTCAGTTTAAAATTTAACTAACAATTTATAAGATGAAGGCACCAAATGCTATGCTAATGGAAGAAAAATATGTTCAAAAATATTACACTAGCAAATGTGACGAAAAAAGTCTGAGTAATGTTTTATTGATAGAGAAGGGTGAATGTTTGAATAGTCGCCATACTCACACATACACCTAGACACGAGTACGAGATTAACGAGAACTTAAAATTTGCGATAGTATTTTGTCTCTACTAATTATGAACAAATTGTAATAAGTCACATTTAGCCGTTGAATGTTAAGCTAGGCCAAGCCAGTAATCTTTCAGTGAGTTTGTTGACCGACTAAATTAGTCAGTCCGCCTTTAAGCCTACTTTTTATATGCTTTGTTAGTTTTGCAGACTATGTGTTCCTTATTATCCATTCTATAAATAAAGTAGTCGCCTTGCTGATGGATAGAACTGTAATGACATGACCGTTGTTAGGAGATATAGGGGTAGAATCCTGTAAGTACATTCGTCAGGGCAACCCGTGTCAATGGCGGATTGGTCCGTCATGTTATTGCGTTACTTTCTATGGGATCTTGTTCTGTTCCGGTCACGGGTACAGTTTTATTGCGAATTGATAGATTGGGGTAGGATTTATCTTTTCCGCTGCTATTTACGAAGTAATAATTCAATATGGCGTATATTTTTTGGCTACAGTTTTATGTATAGTGTGCATACTAATGTGATTGTTTCGTTATGTGTAAGCAGAAAACAATTGTAAAATCGTATCTATAGGAAATAGTTACAGATATTTACATTATACAAAGATCTTTTGGCATCACGTAGCTTACATGCTCTTTAATATTATGGTAATAAAGATAAACAGTAGAAAACACTTAAATGTCGCTAATATGTTTTTTGATAGCAGTCATAGGCGGGACACTGATGCGATGGCTGTCAAATTTTAACGGTTCCTAACGCTTTATCAACTTTGAACCCATTCATTATCCAATAGTAGATAGCTAGAGCGGTTTGGCAAACTGATTATTGTATCAAACACCTATGTTGTAACCAGTATGGATTACTTTTAGATATGAGTTTTTTATAATTATATTTACCTCTACGAGGAATGCTGTGTCTAGCAGCGGACTTAACAAACTGATGATGATGATGATCTTTGTATATTTTTCCAAGCCATACAAAATATTTTTCTCTAGGCACTCGAATGGGCTAAATATTTTTGTATTACGTAAAACAATGAAGTCGTTTGTTTCTACCACGAACACGTGACAAAAGTTCAACAGAATGACAGAAGAAAGTTTACATTAATGGAAACTGGGCATGTGTTCATTAGATTTGTATCGAGCCAGAGAACCGAAGGCGTTTTATACCATATCTCAAAGCTTTCAAACTAACTAGCACAACAAAACTGTGGACATAAAATAAATTATTAATTACTCTATTTCATTACTGGACATTCCTTTGCTATAATACGGGGCGGTGTGTACTACCGGCGAGTGGCGGGTGAACTAACTGTTGGCAAATGAACGTATAACACAATTGACATCTGGGCTCTTGAATGATATTATACGTTAATGTTATTCAAGAGTCATTTACATACTTCGGATGTTATCATAATAAATTCATCAATACTAAGAAACTACGAGTATTTTTAATATTCGCTATCTTTACAACACCCACAGTGCGTTCAGTAGCAACACTTTAAGTACTGTATACAATATGTCTGATTAATTACATTAAGGACTTGAATATCAAATTAATACCAAAGAAATACATACATCCAGTTTTGCATAAATATGATTATATACATATGTACCGGCTGCACTCGCCGCGTCTCCGCCGCGACCTCGTACAGGTCCGAAACTAGTCGGGCCATCGTGAAAAACGTACGTGAGTTAAGCCAGTATATATATATAATCATGTGTATAAACATTCACGAAACAATTTGCATAAATAACAAAAGATAACACATCATTTATTCATATTACGAATAGAATTTCTACCTTGCTACGAAAAACTTTTTTTTTATTATCAAACGCGACTGCCTGTATATTTCCGTTCCTCCTAAAACTGTGTCTGGCTCGTTTAGCCTTCCGCTTAGCGTAGACAATAATACAAAGTCCTCAACAGACTACAAATTAACTGATTTAATTTATGTAATAGCACCAGCGGTTCTCAATAAAACAATTAATGTTGATTAAATCAAGACAAGAAGACGCATCTCAACGAGAAGATGCAGTGAACGTTATATGAGAAGAACATACATAAAACATACAAAAACCGATAGTCACGTATGTGTATTGACAGATTTAAACTGAAAAGCAGGATATATCTGATCATACAGTATCTAGTATCTAGCAGTATCTCCCCAATTTTATGGTACATACAACAATAGCAGGTAAAATGTCAGGGGACTACACTCCTCTGCCTGCATCTACGGCAAAATACAGGCGTGATGTCATGTCATGTCAGTATTTGTAAAGAAATCCACTGATAAATAATGGAATTGCTGCAACCGCTGTCGTCGTAAATCGGTCGGGAACACATCAATCGCAATAAGTCGGAGTGCCCACGTGCCAATTCGTGTTGCCAATCATAATAAACGAAACGTCAGGTGGGCACGAAAAGGAATTGTCCTTTTTTCTCTTGCGATCTAAGTACTCTAGTTTAATTATATGAGAAATGTAAAGACACGGACATGAGAATCGTAAGCGAGCTAGAAAGTCTTGTCCCTCCTACCAATTTAAGATGTTGCATATTATGTCGTGGTTTCAAATCCATGGCGCGCACCTCTTTACAAAAGTGCGTTTTAAGTTTAAATATCACTGGCTAATGGTGAAGGAAAACATCGTGAGGAAACCTTAGAATTTATAAAAAAAAAATTAAGGTGTGTGAACTCTGCCAACCCGCACTTGGCCAGCGTGGTAGACTATGGCCTTAATCCTTCCATTATGAGAGGAGAACCATACTCCAACAGTGGAATGGTAAACGGGTCGATAATAATAATAATTATTATTATATTATTATTATTGTTATCGTTTATTATTGTTATTAATAATAATAATAATTATTATTATGTGTAAAACTTAAGATAGGGAGGGTTATGCATATGTATGCGTGGTGTTTTCTGATTTTGAGCAATTTATTCCATTAGCGGTGGTAGTCATCTTAGCCTTAGACTTGGGTCATACGCGAAGTTTAAATGTACTGAGCCAGGATACTAGTTGATTATTTACCTGTTGGATGCACAAGTAAAATCTCCCGTGCAACATTCATTAATATATAAAACAAAGCAAGATATAAAGCAGAAAGCCAAACAGTATTAGCGCATGAAATATATATTAGTTACATTTAAGATACCTACTAATAGCTGCTTATGCATTTATATTTGTTAAATGAAGCTTTAAACCATAAAAAGTGTTTTATTGCAACAATTATACTAAATTGTAAATTTAAACCAAAATGAAATAGACAAAAAAAAGAAAGAATAACGGTTTAAAAATTTTAATTTCAGCTAACAGACAACGCAATAGTAATTTTAGACTAAATAATGGTTTATTCATGATTACTTTAATAATCTCTAACTAGCAGTGGAACCTTTATTTTTACGTTATCGAAATATTAAAAAAACCTTTTTTTTAAAGGGAATATATTAAAATTTCGACTTCATCACCGTTGACGGAAAATAAAAAAAGTTTCGCTTTGTCACATTATTGCTGTGAACAATTTTCATTTATCATATACATTTTAAAGACAGGTGAAACAATTTACGGCTATATATTATTTGGATATTATAAAATAAATCCTCGTTTTAAATATAAAATTACAATGTTAATACACAATTCTCATTAAACTAGCATCAAGTATTATTCGCACAGATATTATTAAATACTGGCCGATTCAACGTTAAGCGCAGGAATCTCGTATTAAAATTAATCGCAAAGTAATACAAAGCAAATTCAAATTTTACGCTGAGAAATTATTGTACAATATTTTAGTGAAAACACACGGGCGAAGTTTGCGTTTTTTATGCATCCATTAATGTAATTAGTCGTAGTGTTGTTAATAATCGTGCATGGGGATTTTCTCTCTCTCGACCCATTATATCACTCCACTATTGGGACACGGGTTTCCTCTTGCACCCAACCCACTCTTAGCCAGTGTGGCAGACTATGGTTTTAACCCATCTCATTCTGAGAGGAGTTTCGTGTCTCGAGCAGCGGAACAATAAAAAGGTCGATGACAATAATGATGATTAATTCTCTTGCTAAGTGAAGACACAAGAGGGAGTTTTTAGGACTATAAAAAAACATAGTAGTGTAAAATATTTACGCGTATGTTTTACATAACTGCTAAAAAGCTTTATTATGGTAGAACGTTCTACGCATATGAAATATGGCGACAAAATCAAGCACGGTAAGGCACTCTGCTGCTCAACCGTAAAATTATTTTGAAACATTTAAAATATATCAAAACGGCCTGTTACAGGGTTCAAAATACAAGTACAGTAATAAATATATCTAGCACAAACGCATAGCAAGTATATGTCGCTAATAGAAAGATACTTATCTTCCAAACAACTGTCTTTTGACGTCTAAAATTGAAGTAATTAGAAGGAATTTGTACACTTATTCATTTAATCCTTGCTGTAATTAATAAAGTTAACAAGAGGAGATTTGAAACTTCGTCGTAATCTTTTATATTTTGTCAACACGGTTATTACTAATGAACGTTATTATTTCATTTGTTCTGACAAAGTGAGATTAGCGTTTGGAAACACCAAATTAGAACAGGACACAAATTTGTATATCTGTTAAAAATATGAATATATGTATGTATCTGTGGACTCTGTTCACAAGAGATAGTTAGCAGTAGGTTGATATTAAATGGTCTGTAATAGCCAAGTAATAAGATAGAGTTCTGCACTTCTTTATGGGCAGCCAAAATGTGTCCACAAAATTTACTCAGTGGTGCATAGAAGAGTGCTGGGGTCGTTTATAATGCAAACTCATTAATATTGTCTGCAGCAACGAAATGAAAGTAGAATTTGTATAAACGAAATGAAACTATTATGAAGCGTATGTGGTGGTGGTTATGGAAGTGTGAAAG
>DWED01000213.1:0-12973 GCA_018245795.1 Protelbella ruficauda | reverse complement strand
GTGTGACGATGTGCCGGTATGTTTATATTAATAAATTGCTCCAATTATTAAGTCAGTACTAAAACTTCAAATAAAAATCTTCAAAGTATTAGTAAAATTCACATTAATAATGCAGAATTAGGCTGAGATCAATTAAAATGTTCTCTCCGACTCGAAGCAAGAGACCGCAGAGTAATAAAACGGGTACCAACTAAATTGTAATTAATTTGTAAAGAGCAAGAGCCGCCATTTTACATGACAATGAAAAAGGACCTTTAAATAAGTAAGAATGTTATAATATACATAGTTAAAAATTGGCACTTTAAAACTAGTGAGTTTTTTATACTCATCATAAAAGTGACAGTCTATTTAGAGTGACAGTTTATTTCAATTTTTGAGGTGACATTCGACTGTCAATAAACAATACGCGGGAAAATATATATACTGTCATTGTCAACAGTCATAAAGCAACACTCGGATTTTATCGATTACTTTGAACAGTTGTGTAATTTACATTGGCGCGAATAAATGTGGATTGTTTATATAAAGCAGTGTAGCAGACCAATACACCGAGTAACCAAACTTTAATAGTATAATTTCAGTAGGGACACAAAAGTGATAATTTGAGCAGAGAAATTTACAGAAGTAAATTGAGAGCATTATTTTGTTTATTATTCTAACATTGACATTTCTTATCTTCAATATTTTAGTAAGGAATTCTTTTTAATTTGTTTCACATTTCATTGTTTACAGAAATGACCATTTAAATCATTCAATGCTTGCACAAAACGAGAAAACACGCGAAAATATATAACACCTTCACCTTATAAAGTAAAAAAATAAAAAAAAAATTACATATCATCTTCATCCGCTCATTCCCTATTTATATATTAAAGATGAAACAAAATTACTTAACAGAAGAAACCAACTTCACATGTTCATTTCTATTCTCCAGACTGGTTTAATCCTAAGTCATTGTATAATGGCCAGCTGAAATCGAATAAAATCGATATTCTACCTGCCTGCCTTAGGCTTGTCAGTGAACTCATCTTCTCACCCTTCGTTTAAAAAGAAGACATTAAAAAATGTAATTTCAGTACTGCAATGTCAATTGATTACGAACTTTAAGCGATGGTGTTAGAGTTGTATTTGAAAAGTTCCTATTATCATCCAATGGTTTTATTTGGTCAAAAAATAACCAGTCATCGAAATCATCTCTGGGTCCGCTTTTAGACACAGGTGCTCGTTCAGAGAAAAAAAGGCGAGAAAAAAATGCGATCTCAGCAATTAATGTTATATATATATGTATAAATAAGTCAGGTAGGGCGTAAATGGAACCATAAAGTTCGTAACGTATTTTGTGGCAGTGGTTTTCAAAGTTTTGCGCTGTTGTTTTCGAGTTGATATCCGCGGCATGTCGGATTGACCAATATTTCGCATAATATTATGACATTTTTAATGAAATATGTAACACTTAAATGAGATTTATGTTGTTGGTTTATATATTATTTATTGTAATGTCTAATTCATTCACCTATGTTATTAGTTTGATTTCTCTGGTACAATATCAGTTTCTTACTTCAAGACTCTCATCATTGCATGAGGCAGATTAAAAGCGTAGATGAATAAATTAGGCAATATGGCCTAAATATTTCATTTTACTTTTTAAAGATATAATGTTATGTTTTTGAGAAATAAAATGAAATCATTAGTCTGTGTTTATCCCCGTGGCAAACACGCGTGAAAATATACACATACATATTACGTGTACCAAAAAAAACCAAACCAAAATCAACAAGTAAAATACGTAATACATAAATACTTTTGACACATTTGTGAAATATGAAAAGTTTGACAGTAAATGCCATTTTATCTATAAATCGTAGCGCATTGTTCCCTGTATCATGATTCAAAGTTTATGACGTCAGCCCACAGGTTCTCTATCCCCAAGATACATTTGATGTAAGCGTAGGTGGCTTTGTTATTGGCTTAAAAGTACGTAGCGGTGAGCTAAAGTTAAAACTTTGATCTTTGACATACTCCCTTGCGACTTACGTACTTTATAATATAGTGTGGTGTAATGTACAAGATTGTAAAGGATTCTCCTCTATATATAACTCCTTTGACCGTCTCACTTCATTTACAAAGCGGGGACCATTTCTGTATCACTCGACTCCGTTTTATCTTCAAAAGAATAATGCGAAGCATTAAGCAACGTTCATTTGAAGTAAAACATCGAGTTAATGTATTATGAGTCTAATGTGAAGTGGCTTAAGAACTAAAATGCTTAAACTACCGTAAGGTAAGTACAATCAAATTGATTTAATGCGTTATTAGCTGTACAATGCAGTTATTTCTGATTACCAAATATTTTGTTGGCGCAATCATGATTAGAGAATGATATATGAGTTTAATTATGTACGTTGTTGATGGAGGGCCGGTGGAATGTAATTAACATAACATTCATAACATCACGTCTGTGTTTCCGCGAAGAGGTAGGCAGAGGAGTTTAGTAATAGTAGGTATCACCAGTTATGTCATCATGTAAAAGAGAGTAAGCCTCTTGCCATACACTGGTCACAAATCTAGACTTGGCCCACTAGGAATTTGTAATTAACCAAGGTATATAATGAAATAATAGGTACATATTTTATTGTCCTTATATGTACATTTTAATTTCATTATTAATATAACAAATACCAAGTCCGTTGCATGGTATGCAGAGAGCACCGAGTGTCAAATAACTCTATCCTTATAGATCTTGTCTTTTTCAATTCTCTCTTTGAGTGTAAATGTAATAAAAAGTAATATATATTATCAGTAACGGTACAGCATCAAGTGGTCCATTTCACCATCAACCTTTATACTGTTCCAGTGTTGGACACGGGCTTGCTATCAGAACGAGACGTGTTAAGGCCATAGACTGCCTTCAGACTTGGAGACTTCACATCACTGCTGTTTAGTAGCCGCTGTTCGTAAATGAAGTATTTAATGGACTCGCGAATACATAATGAAACCGGAGCTAATGTAATAATTTGTAACTCATACCCGCGCCGCGCCACCGCCCTTAATTATGCGAAGTTTTAAGCCGCAATTTCATTAAAGCCTATTTTGCGGTTACGTGACGTGAAAGATGTTTATGAATAATGTAGTGTTGAATTTTCAGCTCAGGGTCTTCTTTTTTTCTCAAATTAAAATTACAGTTGTTTGTTCTAATTTTTTAAATAATTAAACAACTGTTAACTTCTTTTTTTCTGTTATTCATCTTCTTCTATCTTTTCGTAATCCGCAATTGACAATTTTAGCAGACCATCTCACCATTTTTATCCTGAGAGGAGATCCGTCAGTGCAGCGATAAAAGTATTAAAGAAGATTTTTTTTTATTAGTTTTAGTTGAAAGGCTATTATTTATCAGTGTCACCACTGGGTATGGGTTTCTCCTGCTACAGCGAGAGGAAAAGAGCTTACACCACCATGCAGTGCTACGGATTAGCGGAATATTAATGTCGTGGGAACAGAATTAGTTTTGATGGCGGAGAACTTTGATAGTGGAGAATTTATTAATTTTGTTAGTGTACGTAATGCGATTTTGCAGTTAATGTTTTCATAAGTCATTTGATTTATATTCTGACTTTCATTGGTGAAACTGCTGCAAAGTTCCGTATGTTGGCAATTAATTATCAATTAAATAGCCTTCGAAAGGTTTTAAGGATTATTGTCTATAATAGTAAGAAAAAAACCGTACTGGCTGGTTGACGCGCTGCGAGTAACAGAAGTAGTTCTTTACCAAAAGAAGTTATTCATTCAAAGACGGGTTGAGCGCATTCTAGCTTAACTTCACAAGTTGTATTCGATCTGGTCTCGCCTCAGAGCTACAAGCGCTAGTACATATGTATGTAGTACCGTTGTAAGCTAAATACATTCCTTAGATAAACATAATATTAAGATGCTGGGCTCTGCGGCTATTCGGTGGGACGTGTGGCATTACTGTACTCCTCTGTCGACCTCTTCGAGGTAGTACAGGCGTGATGTTATATTATAGATAAATTTTAAATAACTTGTCATTAATAATTATATTGGACTCGGATGGTGAAGTGAAACCGCACTAAGTACATTAAACAATAGAACGAAAAACAAACGAGTACTTTATAAATAATAATTTTTCCGATTTTCATTTCCAAAGTGAAATCACCTTAAGCGAATTCGAGGAAACTTCGGCGAAATTAAAACTTTCACAATTATTGTTTCTTTGCGAGAGAAACCTGAGATTAACTTTGTTTGAGCTTTGTTACGTAGCTTCGTTTGATGTTAGCAGAGGAGTTGTTGGCTTCTGCCATGTAAACGTAATAAAAGTTCCTCTGGAGCCTTTTGTCACAGACGGTAAGAATAATAATTTGACGAAACTTAAGTATGTCAGCGAAAAAAATTGTGAACTAATTTCTGCTTAAATGAAATTCGGATTTTTGTTACAAATTTGGAGCTTAACGTACAAAAAACATATACATATGTGTTTAAACTAATTTATTATGAACACAATTCCGTGAGTAATCGACTTCATTTACGTTTTTCCACTCAAAATATTATTTAAATTGCATTTTGTTTTTTCTGTTATTTTACGCCATTTTATAGCTGGCAACACCGTGTGCCGAATTACAATACAATAGCAAAAACTATTTACATACAAGGTATTATTGTATATTATTCCGATGTCGTTGTAAAGGGAGAATTTTAAGTCTATATTTCATTATACTTTAGACCATTCAGTGCACACCCACAAAACGCATTTTAAATACCAGTATATTATACAAATTCGTGATGTACAATGTCGTTATGAAGGTAGAGTTTTAAATATGATTCATACTCTATAAAGATCTATGTAATTTACTATACCTTAGTTTATTTAGTGCACAACGGTAAAACGCATTTCAATTTCCAGTATACTCTACAAATTGGTGATGTACGATGTCGCTGTGAAGGTAGAGTTTTAAATATGACTCATACTCTACTTAGATGTATTATATGTAATTTCTTATACCTTAGTTTATTTAGTGCACCACGGTAAAACGCACTTCAATTTCCAGTATACTCTACAAATTCGTGATCTAGGAAACAGATAAGCGCGGAGTTCTAATAGCGAACGATATTCGTGCAGTGCGATCACGTGCGCGCGCGCCGATGCGCTCGTTGATGTCGTTTGTATGTATGCATTTCATATATTTAAGTTTTATACTTACATTTATACCGTTGAAACATTTTTATGCTATACGTTTATTTAGGAACAAATGTTACCTAATACTAGTGTTATACACTAATTTTCTTAACTTTCTTCGAACTTAATTTTCAATTTAACTTTTTGAATTGAAATTCCCAGTAGCAGAATGGACTATTGATTTGTGCCTGATGTATGGCAGTAAGCTTAATTCCCTGTTCCATGGCGAAACGTATAATCGTAGGAGTGTACTACTCTCCTTTTTGTTCCCCGTCGGGGAAACAGAGCCGTGATGTTATGTTATTTTTAAATTCTTAAAGATTTCATTTTTTGGGAGGTAGCGATTTAAAGTTTAATTCCGAATTCGGTACAGCTCTATATATTCATGCGAAAAAAAGCGATGAAAGAAGGTGATTACAAAAGACAAATTTCATAAAAACCAACAGTGAACGAAAATTTGAAAAATATTATTTTGATTCTATACAATGATTTCAAAGGTATTAATTAAGTAGCCTGCGCACTCGTTCATTATTTATGTAACCTTATCTTTTTGCAGCCACAGATGTAATGTGCCCATATTACGAATCATCAAATTTATATGTATGTATGTATGTGCTGCATCAGATGGGCTGAATTTTAATTGCATAAATGCTAAAATATTATTGCAAGTAAATCCCTATATATTTTAAAGAGTCAGTTTTTATTTGGTGTTCAAATAAAGAGATAAAAAGATACGAATCATCATCAAAAACTATGTCCAGTGTTCTTCATGTATAATTTTATAAATAAATCTTTATTAACTAGTCGACGACAAAGGTTGTATTAACGATGCATTTACTGTGCTCCATTTTTTTATTAACTGTTAATGACTTTAGGTAATGTTGAAATTAGGCCTTGTTAAAAGATTGCCGAGAATTCAATATTCTTCGACTTAAAAGTCTTTGAGATAAATCTCAAAGCAATAATTTATATCAATATGATTTCGACGTTCATTAATTGTATGTATTGTAAGTTATGATAAAAAAGTTTTGAGTTTTAATTGAGTCAGTTTCCGCCGCGACTTCGTAGCAATCGGGAGCTAATGAGGAACAACCTCAGATAGGTCAGAAACTAGTCGGGCTGTCCCGAAAAATACTACATGCCCAACATAATATCTTTATCCTTACCACTTTTATGTTTGTCGCTCTTTTCAGACAATGACGTGAGTTTAAAGCTTACAGATACAAAAGAATTTAAGAAGCTTTCTTTAGTCGTCCATGTAAAGAGCGTTAGTTGTAGAGATTTGTAGAGTCGCGGAGTGTAGAGTTCAATAAGCGTTCAGATTTGTTGAGTTTTTGCATATATTAATGCGATTGCAGCGGGAGGCGCGCCGCCGCTGACTCAGAGGTCGACGGCCGGCGAGCGAGTAGGTATTTAGCGAGGAATGTACATTAATGTCTTTAATGGCCGCGACTGATCACGCAACTGTTTTTTCTCTACAACAGCTCTTTGTTTCTTGGTCCAGCCGCAACGTCTTTTAATTTTCATCGATGTTTTCACTGTTTAAAATTTTTGTTCAATAACAATCGCGCGCTGATAATCGTTTTTGTATTGTTGGATGCGAAGAGTTATTGTGAGTCGTATAACATTAATAATGATAATATGTAAAAACTCATTGACGGCCTTATGATTTTAAAGTAGAGTCTGCGTTATGGCAATCAGACTGCTGAAAAACATACGTCTAAGTCAATGTCTAATTCATACGTACAAAAGTAGTTTTACACTTAGACACAAAACAAATAACGTGGTTATTACACAAATATTTGTTCTAGATGGGAAACTTATTCTCAATCTCCAGCTCAGTAATTACTGTCACTAACTACTAGACGAATATATCAGTCCGATTTTATTATTATTTGTGTGAGCACTGTACATAGTAAGTGCAACATTACTCAATAATTTTCAATTTAATTATAACCCAAATCTTCTCTGTTTGAACTGTTTTACGAAGAGCTTTGTTTGCTTAAGAAAAAAATATTGACTTTAAAGGAGAAAAAGTCACTGTTTTGTACAGGAAACTGTTTGGCCTCGGAGTTTGTCCGGTCAATGTGAAGACCGTGGTGAGCACAATATGGACAATCTTGGCTGTTGAGACTTCGAGAGCCCTTAAGACACTCGGCTGCGCTTGCGCAAACACGAGTTCAAATACCTGACTCATTCTTGCCTATATTTTCTTCCTCTGCGTATAGTTATATACCGCTATGTATGTATATTCGAAACAATGGATCACCGCCAACGCTTATCTATTGTTCTAAATTGAATGCTAATATTTCTTCAACAAGCCAGGTCCTTTACAGAGCAGGCAGAGAGCACGATGTGGCAAATATCTCTATAGACCTGACATGCTTTTACATTTATCACGGTCTTAATAATAGACAAAAATAAAGTAAGGAGAGGTATATTTATTATTACAAAATGCGGTCTCCATAGTTATTATAAAATAAGGCTAAGACATTTTATGGTATTCAAAGTAGTACATCTGTAGTATTAATTCACGATAAGTGTTTGCTATATAACTCGAAAATTGGTTCATAACATATTGTAAAGTAAGAATGATAGACGCCATATTTCCTATGCACTGTCTAAGATAGTTGGTATAATATAACCCGGGGGCGATACCTTGACACCTGCACGCTATACGTATTATGAAGTCCTTTCGATGATTGAATATCGTCTTTTGTCAGTTAGAGACACATAGAGATATAAAGCTGTCCTGTTGCTAAAGATCTCTTGCTGTCTACTAAAAATCTGATGATAAGTATTCTTTTGCTCTGTACCAACACCGTACCGTCTGTACCGTCATCACGCAGATCTCAAGTTATCACGCACGGGTTATACGTTATGCATATACATGTATTACACAGTATATTGTTCATATTGCCGCTTTTTATATAATGGGACTTTCACAATCGTATTTTATGAGACCGTACAGCGAAGTACTAATAAGAAGATTTATGCATTTATTTAATCATTATATTTCTGAAATTATTATATGGGAATTTTATTTACGTGGCTTTTAAAATCGTATAATAATAACCTGACAGTGTAAATCATATACCTATGTACTTATACAATATACATACATGTACTCATCCGCACACACACATGCTCGCCTAAGTGTGTCTTAACAGTAAATAAAGAAAAAATATCCAATAATTATTCATCTCTACATGATCATATGTCTCTACCATTTATTAAATCTATACTCAGTTATACGTGTATTTAGTTGCTTAATCTTACTGTTAATGCCTATTGCATTATAAATTGGATGTAAGATTATAGTGTCTCTACATAAACATAGTCCAACTTGTCGATGATGACAGGTAAATATGGTACTATTTCTCTGTAAGATCACGTTGAGTTGTGAAAATTAAGAAGCTTTCTTATTTACCGTATTCAACTATATTTTTGAACTTATGCTTCTTTGGATGCGCTTGGTACAACTTGTCAAAGTGTACTTTTGGATGACGATGTGCGTGCATATGAAAGAAATAGTTTATTTATAGAGATCAGCAGTACTCTATGGAATTTAAGTAATAAAATATATCCATGTAGAGCTCGATGGGTGTAATATAATAAGTATTTATAAGGCAGCTGCAATCCATTGTCAATTCGCAATTGGATACTTGTGTCTTGAGACGGTTAGAAGAAATGCGAAGTTTTCGACTCTACCACTCTATCGTAAATTAAGGGTGTCTATTCCTAGGCCATAAAAATGTCCCAATGACTTACGCCGCTAGCGAGGACTCAAACCAGATCCATACGTATTATATTGCGCTGATTTACTTCCCCATTACGTATCAGGATATTTATGGTCATAGATACCCATCGGTGCACTTTATAGATTGTCGTTGGCGGTAACTCAACGTTGGGAGAGTTTAAGATTATGGCCAGATACTGATTGCAGAACGTCTATGTGATTATGTTCTTGATGAAATTGATATATTATTTTTTAACTTAATATGGCTAATTTGTATATCGATATTGATTTATCTTTATCGAACTCTCCTAAAGTAGAGTCGTAGAGCGAACACTCCAGTTCATAATTTACGGTGATGACGGTTTCGAATTTCTACCGTTTAATTATAACGAAATCAAGTACGTGTTTAAAGTTATCTGTGGTTACTTATAAAGGAATCTGTGGCAAGTTTAAGCACTTAACCACCACGTGTGGAGTAGCCACATTGTCATATTAATTGTATTAATAAGATGTATAACTTCAATGTTCTTAAGAACTACAGGGACTTTGCTTTTATGGGCATATGAGTATCAAAACTGCTACTGATTTGGTTTTTTTAGTATGGCCAGTTTATAAAACTTTTTTTCTGTTTTACCATAATCATTCTTTTTTGTATTTGATTAGTTTATTAATCTTTTTTTTTCTGTATTACAATGCAATATAATGCAATAGGTGCAATTGTCAAATGGAAAGTAGAAAAGCTATCGTAGCAGCTTTTCGCCTCTCGAAATATGTAGCTTACAGAATGAGTTAGCTTACCTAAATGGTTCTGGATTCGTTTCATTTGCGCTGACACTATGTGCGTGTAACAGTTTGTTTGCCTTAAATTAATCCCTTCCGTGGTCGCCTACAGAAAAAATACGATACCAATCGACGCGAGTGTTAAGTCTTACCATTTTGTATCTGCTGTACGTTAACAACACGAAGTGTGATTTAGACTTTATTCCCACGACTTTAGGTACATTATGAATTAACGATATAACTTGAATTACTTGTGTGTAATGTAACGAGTCTTCACCTAATGCTTATTGAAATTTCAATCTTATGTCCTCTGTTTTAGATTCCATTACAGTACTACAATGGTGAGTAGTGATTGGTGGGCCACGGGTTACATAGCAACCACGTGGCTACAGGATTTTGATGCTTATGTCGCAGGGTTAAGAGCGTCGATTCATTAATAGGAAGTCGAAGTATTGGACCAACTTACACGTGCGTTTGTAATGTGATATGATATCGCAAGATTGAGTCTTATTTGAACGGAATAAGAGTATATTTATATTTAATTAGTGTCGCTTGGTAAATTGTAATTGAAGTCGAAGCGGTTCGCGGGTGGAAGCGGGTTTCGGTCCAGGAATGCGGTCCGAGATACCCCATAGTATAGGTATCGATGCCTGTTCACTTATGTACCGCTGCTGCGACCACATAAAATTTCACTGATAGTTATTTGGAACGAGCTTCGTGTTGTAATAGTTATGTTTTAGTAAATATTCATTAATTTAGTTATACAAACGACGTCTTCGAAACTTAGCGTAACACGAATTTGACATCTATTAATAATATTATTGTATCATAAAAAATATCACACCTGTATTGACCCGACGGGTAGACAGAGGAGTGTAGAACTCCCACTATTCACCAAATACATGTCGCCAGCGTTACCGATTAGCCAAATATTAGAGATGTTTGGCTCTCGGTGCTATCGAGCCACCGACTGCCAAACATTAGAGGTATTTCTTAGACAGCCGATGAGCTTATAGAAATTGTACATTGAGCTTTCGAGTGTATTAATTAAAAATAGACGCTCGAATGAACAAGTTACATAAGTATAGGTATTTTTCATTATACACCATAAATTTGATGAATAAGAAAATAAAAAGTTAAAGCAATGGAGAATCATATAAAAGCTAGTGTTATAGCCGATGAGCGATTTCTACCAGACAAGGTTTGGGTACTAGTTAGAAGTAGAAATATGACAATGGCGGGCAGCGGTGCATGCTTAAATAATATTAATAGAAAGAATTTTTCATTTACATTTCATCTATAAAAACAAAATGATAGAGGTCTGCCGTTGTGCGCGCATTATGGAAAAAGTAATGAATACATTTCGATATTTTTTCTAGTTTTACTTCTTAGACGCATGGTTCTTGTCTTAAACAAAACTATTGTAATTAATATACAGTTATTAAAGTTGTAAAAAATTCAATTCTTTAGTTATTTTTAAAGATTATTCTTTTAATATTTTTTGTTAAATTCTCTGTGCAATATTGATAATATCACTAATAACGCAGACGAAGTCACGGGTAACCTCTAGTGATTAATATTTTTATTTAAAAGGTTATTTTTTAACACGTTGCTTACAAAAGACGCTCTTTTCTATTGTTACTATTATTATTATTATATCGTCGTGAAGCGACCACACTTGTTTCGTCTATATTATGCTCTTTTAATACATAAACTCTACCATCATGATAGCAGTATCGAATGAGGATATCGCGGTAGTGGAGTTCATCCAGATTAGACATTCTGTTTCGTGCCTTCTACAATGTAGAGCTGATTTTAAATTTCAACCAAAATTTCGAATCTTACTAAAATTTGCTTTTTCAAGAATAGAACTAGTTATGGAATTATTTCAAGGGCAAATTTTGCGTTTCAAGCCTTGTTATGGGTTGACACAGCTTTGGAAAGCTTGTTCTGGAAGGATACACGGCATGAGCTACGTCACACGTGGCTACCTGTAGCCACTAGTGTAACGATACTTGGAAATTGAAATTGAAGAATTATCTTGGCTTGAACAAACATTGTGGGACTTGTTATGGTTTTTAATATACGTTTTGTGATGTTTTTCGCGAAGGTCATTCTGACATCAAGTATGATTTCGAATTTCGACAATATTTTTTTATGAAAAGGATGGAAGAGTAAAGGGATGGTTTTAAGTTCAGCTGCCGCCATTTTTTATCTTCTGTCCTATTCGCTTAAGTTGTTGGCACGGTCTTCGTGCTTGTTGTCATGTTTTTGTTAGTTTGTATTTGATTGATAATTGCTTGGTGGTTGACCAGCTCAGGTGTCTCTTTCGCTTACTAATATGGCAAGGTGCCATGGATTTTTGTATGAAAGAATTACGCTAGATTAGCGTTATGTTTCTAGACTTTTATATATTTATTCTATTTTGTAGGTTTTTTGGATCGAGTTACTAAGAGCGGTAGTTTATTCCTTCTTCATTTTATGACCATAGATAATAGATATGTACATTAACCGTGTACATTAAATTGTACTATTTTTCCAGGTATTTTGTTAAGAAATAAGTTTTTAAATGTATTTGGAGATTAAACGTGTTTTTCATATTGTAGAATGCATGTCTTGTAATTTGCTCACTTATAATCCTACTAAATATTCTAAGATTTTGTTGCCTTTGGTGAATGGTCACTTTTGTTTATGTGTATGTGTGTGTGCGTGTGTGTGCGTGTGTGTGCGTGTGTGTGCGTGTGTGTGCGTGTGTTTACGTGTGTATGCATTTGCGTGTGTGTGTATGTAATCGATACCACCATTATCATCAAGTGGTCACTCGTTTTCTATTATATTATCATAAAAAATTGCCAAGTCCGCACAGCAAGTGGTCGCCGAATTTTTGGACGTTTCGTGTACGGGCCGTTGACCTGCTCCTTTCCAAGGAAACAATCGTCCAATCATCCGAATTATGGTCGTATTTATGGCTTTCTTACACACACAGGTTATTGTTTCGCTACATTGTTACATTTTAAATGTAAATGACTAACTAGCTTTAGCTCGTTAGTTTTGGCAAAACAAACAGACTGGTCTCGGGAATGCAATACTAATAATTTGCCAGCGTATTTTAAAAGTATTTTGTTTAAAGCACAATCGAGGTAAATAACAAATTATTTTTTACAATTAGTATTTCATAGTTTCCACATTCAGTCAGATTTGTTAACACTCATTTCGAGTTTCGTTGTCAAGTAATTGTTACTTGCGGCCATCTTGCACTCCGTGGA
>DWED01000212.1:0-12986 GCA_018245795.1 Protelbella ruficauda | reverse complement strand
GGATAGCATACATTGTCACGCTCTATCGTTGCTCTACCTACAATAGTAAGGATGGACTTATATTAACAGTCTCTATTGTATACCAATATATTTATAATGTATCGTGTACCGTATACCTGTTGTCGTATTACCAATTTAACACTAACTAATAATCTTAATAACAATTTATATTTACTGGACTACCTGACTCTAACAATCGTATTGTCTCGTTGGTCGCTTGTAAACGCGACTGCTGAATAAGAGGTCCTGGTTTCGACTCCCGGGTCGGGTACTATTGGATTTTTCAACTAAGGATTCCCAGTAATATAAGACAATAGGCAACAGGCTTATCCTCTATTCCATTGTTGGAGGCAGACTTAAACAGTTGGATCGCAAGAGAGTGGAGATATTCGAATTAGGATTTATGCCTCCGACTAAGAGAGAGGGAGGCAGATGTCTCAACCATTAAGTCATCATTACTTACGGTTATGTAATTGTTTTACCTTCACACCTGTCACCCGAAAGGGGTCGGCAGAGAAGCGTAGTACACTCCCAAGTTCCAGCTGTTATGTTCTATATCCCACCATGGAATAAGGCTTGAGCGTGTTGACATATACCGGGCTCTGTATATATTTGACAATATTTGTTACAACTATTGTTCATACTACTCCACGTGTAACACATATGTATATGGTGACGTCAGAAGATTCGAATAAGAATCTCCATTGTGAGTGTCGAGTGTTTCAGGATTTATCACAATGTAATGTGGTGTTTACACATATTATATTAAATATATAGGTATATTGATAACTGGGAACATTCGCCGTGACTCAACGCATCGTTCAGACGGGTCTGATGCGTGACAGAAGCTAATGGGGATATTAAGGGTTGTGGTACACTTGGGGACGTAACGTACATAAATATAAAATTCCAGTGTAGTCGTGGTATCTAGGTAATGTTAGCTAATTATTGTTACCAACTACTCGTTTTTTTTGTTTTATTAGATACTATGCATATGTAAATAGGTATATTAGTGTTTGTTAGGATTAATAAATAGTTTTAAACCTTATTTTGTTATATTATGCGTGAATTGTTACTTTCTTTCTTTGTTTCTCGTAAGATTAAAAATTGCAAATTACCCTTTTAGAAACTAGACTTACTAATTTTAATATTTATTATGGAAAGGAATTAATTAATTTTATATGAAATGTAATATGTTCGTTTTGTACATGAATTCAGCAAACGAATGGATTTGAATTCATATATATCATAGAATTATGAAAATCTGGTAGTGTACTTATGACCTGTAATATATGTAGCGCATTGGCTTGTTGGAAGCGAAAATTTATACAGTGGGACACAAATAAATCGCAATTTGATACTCCTGAATAACACAACGAAACACGGACGATATTATACAGTATATCCATCACCTAAGTCTGATTCTTGATAGCAGCAAATTATGGTCGAAGGTTGTGATAGCTCCAAAGTTAAATAAATAAAATAATCATGTAGCAGAATAGTTGAATTGAATTGAATAATTGAAGCAAAGGCATTATGACGTGATAAATCTTAGCACCCAATTAAGCAACAAAATGTATTGCGTAACAAAATTATTAATAAGCCTTAGTATTCAATTTAGCAGTAAAACTAATTTAGCAACAAAATTCTTGATAAATTTTAGTACCCACTGTTCTATTGTTAAAACCATCCCGATAAACGTATGTACGTAAGTTAAGCCGGTACATACGTACATAATCATGAGTACCCAGTGTATTCCAAGCCTAACCGTCTGGTTCCCATCAGGCTTCGAGCGCAATAAAAACAGCTCCAAAGATCAAAGTTGGAGCAATTAGGTCGATGCAACGCGATACGGCATCAAAGCGTTACCACTAATTTCTTGCGCGAGCGACGGATCGTGTCAAACCCTTTTAGTGGCGAGCGTTTGACGCGCCGCCACCCAGGGCGCAGGGCTGACAGATAGGATTGTTACGGGAGGCCAATGGATAAATACAGGGAGCAATTATTACTTTGTGGAAAAAACTTGTGATAAAGAACGAGACATAGAAAGACATGTAAAGGATGATCAAATGTATTATTTCAAGTTATCTGAAATATGAGAGTAATGATGTACTTATAAATATTTTCCATGTCTTGTCTTGGCGTTGCTAAACAATATATAATATACACATATTTTGTTCCGTCTGTTTTTTCTGAAGAATTTCTGTCTGCTGTGGTATTGACAAATTTCTCTCACGTCTTCTACTTTCATAGAAATAAACATACAGGCTAGTCTAGTAGACATAGCATTGATTAGATCTTCCTTTAAGATGCCTCTGCCTTAATTTTTTGTATACAAGTATTCTATACTTATCAGTATTTGACCTCCTTTACCAACCATTTTGAACAAGGAATACCAGTATTCTACCACTTTTGTAAAGCTCTTGAGTTTTCAAATGTTTCTCCTGCTAGATAGCAACTGTTCTTTTACACCGTATAATCTTAAAGAGTGTTAAGACACCTTGTTGAGCAGATTGGTATCTGAATTACGAACGGAACTCCCAGAGAATACATTCATTTTGCGTTTTGTAATTTGAACTATTCTGAATAGTTTTCTCCAGTACATATATTGAAATAATCAACATTTTAAACGAATTAATATTAACACAAAACAATTGTAAGATTGGTAACATTAACTCTTATTAACCGAACAAAATCTTGTTAATGTTAAAATGAAAATTTTCACCAACCCTGACAGCTGTCAAAAAAGTATACAGGGTGCCGAACACAGCGGGAACTTGTTTGATTGAAAAACCGCACGGCATCTTTTGAGTCCTTCTTCAAAGCTATTTAATACTAGTCTCGACAAAGCCGCAATTGAATGCTTTCAAACACATTAATGTAATGAAGAATGACTTCGTGTTTATAATGAAAGACTACCAAAACTACTAAAGGTATATACATACATACATATACAAAGATTTGACAATTCCGTTGGCGTGGTGATAAGTAATCCTGTAGCCATATATGTTATTTCTACGAGGTTTCAATTTTGTACAGATCATAGCTAGAACTTTTCGATGGCAGTGCTTTTTATCTGAGTTGAATGGTGAATGTTAACATTCATTCACCATCATCATTCGTTTCTGTTCTTTCAGTGCTGTACGTAAGCTTCTCCCGATTTACTCGCTCAACGTTCGGTTCTCCGATAATCTCATTTAATCACTACCTGCTTTTTGAGGTAACCGATTCAACATGTCAGGTAGCGTTTTAACAAATTATAAGTAATATATTATATAAAAAATATTATGTGAATAAAGATAAAATTACTCAGCCCATAAAACATCAAGCCACTGCTATGCTGTGTAATTTAGTAATTAAAATGAACGAAGGTCGAAGCATACCGTATTCGTAAAAAAGCATGCGGAATATGTCAGTCACGAGAAGCATAAGGCGATGTTTACGTTGGACCTAAAAGTGTTGCCAATGCTTGGACTCGTTTGCCCATTCAAATTAACCCAGGCTGTGGTCCTAGCATTGCTCATACCATTTCGAATG
The DNA here is from genome assembly GCA_018245795.1 of Protelbella ruficauda. NCBI lineage: Eukaryota > Metazoa > Arthropoda > Insecta > Lepidoptera > Hesperiidae > Protelbella > Protelbella ruficauda. The sequence goes on along the minus strand of DWED01000212.1, from coordinate 9,449 downwards.
TAAATTTTCGGAATACCCAGCTAGTACCCAATAAATAACTAGAAATTAAACCACGATCGTACATTACTTGGACTTGCAATGAGACACTTCAGTATTTCTGGACTGTGACAAAGAAGATTGAGGGTAACCTTGGAACTACTGTAATTACTTGCGTTAATACCCATTTTTATACAATAATACTATTCCAAGTTGTACTGGTCCACATTGGCATTAATAGATGTAGCGTGCGTTTAGCATTCGAATTCTGGAGTCAGAGTTATAGAATTTTAAAAACTTTACAGATGTAATCTTGGTCAATAATTGTTATTTTATCGCAGTAAGAAATAATAAAATCCATTTAATACAGTTGCAATCGAGGTACTGATTATAACAAAGTTCAAAATGTAAATAGGCTCATCATCTATTCCTTAGTGGGACGTAAACGTAACTGGTGAAAAGTGGAAGTGTATTACACTCCTCTGCTTACTTATTCGGGGAGTACAGGCGTGATGTTATATTTTTTTTCAAAACGTAACAGAAATGAAATATTCAGGTGATAGAAGTACCATCTGTCTTATATTATGTGAGAAGAGTGGTAGACATGCAAACAGTGGTCACAAGTGGCTGCCCATAGGTATTTGCATGTTACCTAAAATAAAATGACAAAAATATTAATACAGTAGTGATGGTGATGTTTCATACATAAATCTACTACTCCCTTAGTATTGTACGTATTCAGTGTTAAATTTATAAGTATAGCACATTAAAACCCATTCTTATCAGCCACATACACATTTTTAGTTTTCAATGTAAATACAAAAATCTAGTTTGAAAGTATGGACACTTAGTAAATGTGTCCCAGGTTGCTGAACCTAAGCCGCTAAATTTCTTTACACAATCATTTGCGCGGAATTCGTTTTATATAATGGAATAATAATGTTTTGGGCAGGCCTGAGCCTGTACTATCAGGACGAATATCTGAATACATATTGACATAGGTAATTTTATTTCCGAACGAAACGATTATTTATATTTACTATAGAACATTCTGAGTGGAAACCGAACTTATAACGTTCGATTCTCAGATGATCAGTGCCGTTAGCCATTGGATTTACAGACCAGTCCAATAGAATATTAAAATACATAGTACATATCCATCGTAATTAGGTTTTTTATTTTCTAAAAGTGGCACTCACTAAGTATGAAGTATGATTATATATGTACCGGTTTAACTCACGTGCGTTTTTCGGGATGGCCCGTTTATTACAAATACATATAATCATGTGTATAAATACTCACGAACCATTTAATAGTAAAAAAGTAGGAAGTAATAACTTATTAAGGAAATTAAAAAATTATATAAAGTTAATTAAAACTTATCTCACTTATACCGCTTTTAACTTACTGGATTATTTATCAATATAGATAATTGCCAGCATTAATTTTAACTTCCTGTAATTAGTTAATATTGGTAACTTTATTTACACACTGATTAGACGGGTAATAAATTTACGCCTTTAACTGGATTTCTCCTCACTGACAGAACATTTTTTATAATTACTATAAATTACGATCATAATTTCCTATTTGAGGCAAACGACATTGTCATATAAAAAATAAGCGCTGAAAGCGATTTACGATCGCGAGCTTAAGAACAAGGCATTTTTATTGTAAGTGCTTTTATAGCAGTCGAAAATGAATTGGCATTCGAAACATTATATTTGCACGGTCGTCAACACAGTACGTGTTTTGTCACGTAAAAGAGCAAGCTAATTTCACCTTAAATTGTTAGCTTTTAAGATGATATTCGTGTGAACCGATCACGAGTAAGTGTCGCATCGTTTTGTATCATTTAACACCATTTCTGTTCGGGGAGCAAGAAATTAATTACTGAGAATGTTGCGCTATTAAGTCTTCTTTTGGGCCGTCCTTCATTTTATTGACATTGTGTATGAGAGAGGAGTTCGCTTGTCCTGTTATGTGATACGCCCAAAATATCATACAGTTGGCATTTTTAAAATGTTAGTAGTACATATTTTCAAATATACGAAATACGTTCAAGTATTGTTATATTATGGTAGTAATGTCAAGTTATGTTATGTTAGGAACGAAAATAAATGTTTTAATGTTAAATATTCGTAACAATAGTAGTTTCGACTTCAAATTTGACTTTCAGTTAAATATTGTCCTATTGAAAGGTGGTAAATCTTTCAGGGTTCCGCTGTAGAACTACCTCTACAGCTAAACAGACTTGCATTTGTAATCAGTCCGAGGGTTGTACAGAGACTTGTAAAGTTAAATGGCTTTAAATTCAAACCTAAAAACGAATGTCTCATTTATGTCGTAATTATTTTAAACGTGTCTTATTAAAATGGATGGTAACCGTATATAGCTGAAGTGTCAATTGAATAATTTTCCTCATTATCCCCAAAGCACAACTAATTGATTTTTGTACCAATTTACAATATCCATTTTATGCCGATTTAATCAATTTTTAAGCGGACCGAATTCCTGTAATTGACTGTTGCATTATAAATACTATATACGAGTATATCTCGTGAACGTGCAAAACCATGTCCATTGTGTAGTATAAAAATTCCTTTAAAGTCGACAATATAATTGACCGGTCGTTACTTTACGTATAATGCCGCCTTTATGATCGCGTGAATCGTGAATTATTCTCTCTACATTTGGTCGGGTAATAATATTTCATATTTTTTGCGCCATAACAAAATTATTGCTATAATAATCAAAATGGCCGCCGCCTTGTGTGCGTGACACTATTCACTGGCTTTTTATTATTATTAAATTATATGAAATGAATTTATTATTCGTTTAATTTGATTTTTATACATATACGATCTTCGTCTCACAGATAAATTACTTTAGTATTATTTTGTTAATTTATTTTAAGAACAGTGATACAGCTGAGTAGTTGAGAATTCTGCTTTGGGACTTCTTATTCCAAGGGTTCTTTGTTCTAAGCCTGGCACGCACCTTTTTTCCCTAGGTATTATGAATACATGCGTTTTAAGATTATATAACACTCGCTTATTTCATTTGCTGAATCCTTCACGCCTTAGAGTTCTCTATAAAGCGCTATAAGGCATGTGTAATCTGCCTACCTACTTGACCAGCCTAGCTGACTGTGGCCTTGACTCTTCTCGTTCTGATAAGGGAACCATGTCTAACACCGGAACGAGTCGACATGTATTGTTGATGTCACGTATTACTAATGGGCATGTTATCGTTACATTAGCGTCAATTCATGGAGATATAGGTTAGTATCTATTTAGGAAGTTATTAACCCATTGCAAAGGTCTTCAAAATACAAAAAGATCTTAAATAACGCATAATAACGCTCTTGTGCTAGTTTTTGTTTTGTCGTCGGTCACCCATTGTTTCTGCCTATCCCAACGCGAAAGAGCCGTGAGTTGTGAATATGACTGTTGCCCGTTTTTGTTATGCTGTATTTAACCTATTATTTCTGCCTATCACAACGCGAAAGAGCCGCGAGATGTGAATGTTGTCTGTTTAACAAGATGGTTCTTGTTTTTTCTCACAATTCAATGTGTTTTTGCCATTCGCTGTCGTAATAAATTTGCTGCCTGCAGCCAGTTTCGATAGCTAGCGGCATAGTAATTAAAATAGCGTTATATGGAAGAGGCGGGTTCGTTGCGTATAGACTCTTTATATTAGGCTGCGTGAGGTCTCTTCACATTAACTCGGACCATGTTTCTGTTATTTATAAAAAGGTTCAAATGTAAAATTACGCAAAGATAATAATTGGAATAAAATAAACATATACCTAATATTGGTTGCATTTTCTAAACTGCAACAAATATTTTAAAATTCAAGAGCTGCCCTAACTGGCAGTTGTATGTTGTCGTAATATGTGTCATATTTAGGAGTCAGAAGTGCTGGGCCGCGATGTAGTTTATATGATATTTTTGTACTTTGCCGAGAACCGTAGGAAAGTTTCCTTTTCAAAATGGCGCCTTCTGTTATATGGACTTTTGTCACCGTTTCTAATCCAGTCAGTGTGCATAGACCCCTTGCACATACATAATAACACAGCAGTAGTTTCCTTGCCTACTTACTTGGTTACTAATAATTAATTTATTCACAATTGTTTTATTTCTTTCTGCCTACCACTCGGTGCTCATCCAAGTAGGTACGTTGAGTAAACGACACTTCTTATAAGAATATGTTAGTCGTTATCATTACGCGTTACTATCGTGCTGTGTAGGTGTGAAAATGTTCAATTAGTTGTAGCTTTATTATTTATGTACTTTATTTAATTCTTTGAGTTTTTTAATTGACACACGGATTTGTGAGTTAAAGCCAAATAGTGGTTCAGCATTGGGAGAAATTTAACTGTCATATATTACGATTTTCAATTTGAACGCCCTTGATGTTCTTGTATAAAAGATTATGCTTCTGTAACTCTGCTCTGTACTGCTGCCTGAAGACAGACTCTTCTGTGATTAGCTTTAACAGTTACAATTTTATTTTACTTAAATTAATGTAATTACAATACAAATAACAAATAAATTTTTGTTTTCTGCATTCCTTCTCTACATAATATTCGTACTTCTTCGTCTCTACATAATCGTGTGTGCAATATTCTTAAACAGCGATGCAAAGATTTCTCTTCAAGTATTAGTAGGTAGATAATTAAAACATAAATCTCAAAGATTATAAATAAGTCCCTAAGAGTTTAACAAGACTCGTATAACTTTAACACATGTCTCAAATTCCTAATATACTCATTTACTCTCCTACTTATTTATTAAAATCGCTTGTTCTCTCGCTCTCTCTTCTATTTTGTAATAATAGATGGCGCCACATATTCGATCGTTATACGTCTTTCGAAAATGTGAGTCCTGACCAGAGGGTAGATGGGTTAATCGCGATTATAACAGTATTAAGGGTGATAGATACTATATAATTTTTTCTACGACTTTGGGGAATAACAAGTCTATAATATTATTAATATTAAGCAATATCCCGCGTGTAAGTATAATTAAATACGATAGAAAGATATTAAAATATGCCAAAATAGGCCTTGCTAAAGAAATTAATAAACCATTAAATTACATTCTTGATTCCGTCACTCATAAATCTATGAGTGGGTGCCGTAAATTCTGCAAGTATTGAGCAAAAACTTAACCATTTTGATGTAAAAGGTTGCTACCAACATACGGTCAATGAGTTTGGAGAACATTTTCCTATGTTCGATTTAATCACCAGTTTCTTGTTCGTATATTAATCTTGTTAGATTCTTGTACATTTTTTCCCTTTACACGTGTTTCACTTAAGCTAAGTTTACATTGATGTCAAAGCGAAATTGTTTTAATATTTAGAAACGATATTAGTGAATACATGGAACGAACATGTATTATTACCAATGCGGGTATTTATTATTGTGGTCTGGGGTGGTTTGTAAACTTTTCAAGTAAAGTTAATATATTATATCAGTTTGACTAGGAGCGCGTAATGTGCTTTAATGAGACTGGATAAAAAAATAGACAAACGGTAGTCTTTGTCTATAGTATCTGTAACAGAATAGACTCTATACTGTTACAGATTTTTATGTATCACATGTTTTTCTAATGTAAAATTGCGTTTTGACTCAATGTAGTGTCTGAATCTATTATTGCAAATATGTTTTAAAAAATTTACTCATTGAAGTAAGTAAGTTACGCCAGTGAGAATGTCCAAGCTTTTGACGAATCACAGACTTTTTTACTTGACTAATGCGGCAGGTGCTCGTTAAGAAGTTAACCATCCTTCAGATCTGTATGTCGTGTATACAAAAGGAAAATTACCAACACCTACAACGGCTTGCACCTCTATAGCTCGATAGCTCGATTTATCGGCGACGCGATAAAATTATAATCGTTATTTATCGCGCTCCGCCCCGTGTAGTTGCATTATTCATACTTAATGTGGCCCGAAATGTCCGTTACCAACAGGACTGTCCAGTGTCAACTTTTCTTGTTCACATTTACTGATACGTACAAGCAAATACGTGATAGGAAAAGATAAATAACAAATCAATTTGAAAACAAAATCCCCATGTTTATTTTAACTAAAATGCGCCTATCTTACCCTGGTCTTCATTTCCAAGAAGGTTTAAAGCAGATGCCCCTGATAAGCATTTGGGATCCGAACCCAATAATCGAGGTACTTGTAAGTATAGTCTTGTAATGCAATTCACAGTCCCGAGTTGAGCAAAAAAGTGGTCACATTAGCAGCTTGTTGCGTCTTTCGACTGCTCATAACGTATTCTTGCGACATTTTTGTCGCGTAAACTGATGACGTAACAATGGTAAATGTGAAAGGGGCTTTATGTTTGATTACAATTTAATCACCGATTATTGTGTCCTTAATTAACTGATAATAATAATAAGATAGCAAGGTGCGTTTAAGCGATAGCCGATTTTGAAGTTTATGTAAGAATAGCACTTCATACTCGTTTACACCAGTTAGTACCAATACTAATATCGGAAGTGACGTCATTACTTTTTATACATGCAGACATCCACTTCGCAGTTAAGATGTTTCATTGACAGCTACACAGGCGGACGTACTTATCCAAGGCGGGAAACGGTAATTAGGTTACAGCAAATTGCTGGCAACCAACACATGTACAACATTTTTATTTAAACTGACTAATTGGTATAAATAGTTACTATATTCGCTTGTAACCTGTACTTCTTAGTTTGTGTTACAACTTATTTTAGTTGTAATGAATTTGTATATAATAATTAAAATTTAAGGCATATAATGATGCTATTGTAGAAACTTGAGTGGCATGGCTACGCCTAAAAACAAATACATTTACGAATATTTCAATCACTTTGTTTTTTAGTTACTTTTTATGTTTTTTTTGGTTCGATCCTTACTGATAATATACATGCCAACCATACTATTGTTATTTTTTCTTTAATATTCTTTCTATGAAAGCGGAACTACCAACATCATACACAAGTATGCTCTCTGCCTACCCCGTGGGGGACTTGACGTGAAGATATGTATGTATTATTCTTACTATGAAAGCGGAACTACCAACATCGTACACAAGTATGCTCGATGGGCATCTGGGAATATATGAAGATATGAACGAAATAATCAATGAACAAAGGAATGGATGTTTAAATGAAAAAACGCAATTAAATTTTTGACTGTCCCATTTAATAACTTGTCCATTATAGACATTAAATATACATCAATCAACCATTCTGTCAGTACAAATCCTGACATGTGTTTCTATAAGTTCCAAAAGTCTTATGTAAAAAAACGAAGAACTGAGCATCGCAGGAAGAAGCCAGTTCAGATCGCCGTCAAGTGTAACGAATGACGGCAGTCGTTAATCATTGCGTATTAGGTTTTAAACTTAATGTTGTAAGCGACAGCGTAATTGCCATATACAGACAGACACGTTTCGTGTTTAGTACCACAGCATTATCGTGTATAATTCAGCTATTTATGTATGTTGTTGTGTAACTGTTCACGCGTCTTTTGCGACTGCGTACCTAGCTGTTATATATTTGGGTATATATATACATATACAATAGCAGAGTTCATGGGAATTTTTAAATTGATTGTTACTACAGGCACGTGTCTCTGGACTAATGTAAGTAAAACAAAATGGGAAAAATATATATTAGATACAAAAAATTCGGACAAAGCTATGAGAAATGTATGGCCATAATATTGACAAGTTTTAGCCGAAAAATGTATAAAAGTTGATGTGTCTGTAATGGTATTATAAAGTCAAAGTAACATAGAATTTCATTGAAATTGGTTTCAAGTAAAAAAAAACCATGGGTGTGTATAGCTTATCGAAGTATCTCAAAATGGAAATGACATATGCAGATGGAGAATGAAATGGAAATTAATAGAGTAAGTTTCCCCATCTATTAGTCAACATACGATTTAAAAAACACGAAACAGAAAACTGTAGAAAACACATATGATAAACATATCTGTTTTAAAATTGGTTGATGTATTTAAATTAATACGTTTTCTGAAACGCATTGAAAATAATTTGTAAGCAAAATAAAAATCCAGAAACGATACGCATTGAGCACATTACTTAACGTAACCATCTGTTACTTAAATAAAATTAAGTTCTCTACACTTAAAAATAAAACTGGTTAAAAATTTCAAACCTTCACCACCGACAGCGTAATTAACAAGCCTTACAAGGTCTGTAAAAATAAAATTGAACCTAAATAATATACGCGGAACAGACCATATCGATGCCAAAAAGGCAAGTAATAAAAAACGGAATCTGAGATTTGGTGGTGAGAGAAACGAAAAACAAAGACTCCGCTAATTGTCCACCTAATTACCGTACACCTTTCAGTCATCAATCAAAAGCTGACCGAGTGTAAAAAATTGGTGCCGAAAGTAACGGCAAAGCCACCCCCGATCGTTAAGCTGAAAACCTTACTGGAAACGATATGACAACGTCAATTCGTGATACCATCCATTGCTGGTTCGCTACTGAATTATATTTCGGCGTTTATAATAGAGCAGCAGTGGTATCAGTGGGTGAAGATAATGTCGATGAGCAAGAAGCCGCTCGAAAGTCTGGTAACGTTCGTTTGACAAGTCAAGTGGCCAGTATGGAAAGTGATGAATGACTTAGCTGTCCACAGCTTGACAAATGTCCGTGTGTTTTTAAGAAAACGGTTACGTAACCAACTGAAAGTAGTAATATATTTGCTAAGACGAAATTGGTGTTAAAAGAAGATGTTGGATTATGCATAAATATGTTATTATTAATATTTCCGTTTTCGTTTTTGGGTTCTTGTTATCTTTTAACCTTCTAATTCACAATAATTCATATTTTTATATATTTTTGATATAGAAGAACAGGTTCGAGGTGTCGATGTATTTCGGTTTCTGTAAAGCGAGGAAATTGTTTAAAAATCCGTGATAGGAATTGACCTAACCAAAAGCCACTAATAGATAGAATTGCTTCAGACCTTCCTTACCATGCTTTTGGACTAATCCGATAATTATTTATTTAAATTTACCATCACCCAGTAGAGTCCTCAAAAATGACCTTGTCCAGTCGAGCAAGTATCCATCTATCCAATTAATATAATTTTAAATATACGTATATTTCTAAAGAAGACTTTGATTTACAAACCCGCATCTATATTTAATTTAAATTTATGTTTAACGATTACATAGAAAACATAAAAACATGATAAGCTGTTTGAAGTGATTTTGAAATATGGATCTGAATCTTAAAATTAATCGATATAATTGTACAACACACAAGATTGTGTCAGGACGATTAATATGTTATGGCCATGAATACATCACGAGGCTTTTAATAGTGTGGTGCTAGCTAGTTTTACATAAACATACATATGCTCACGCCTATTTCTATAGGAGTAGGCAGAGATTTAGGATTTACAGTTCCAACGGTCCTGGCAGATTTTTTA
>DWED01000211.1:0-12996 GCA_018245795.1 Protelbella ruficauda | reverse complement strand
ACGGCGGTCTCTGAGATCTCCCCTCTTTTTACACTCAGAGAAATGATACTTTAGTACCATTGCAATTGAGGTAGTATATTGCCGACCAAACAATTTTTCTACCCTATAACCTTGTATAACCCTGTTCAATTTTGCCCAATACTATCCATTCCAAGTATTCAAAATAAGCGTTATGCCAAGCTGCGAAAGATTGAAATCTATTTTTAAAATTGAAATGTGTGTCAGTGTTCTGAATCAAGTGGTCATAGCGGTGTAAACGCAACTGGTATTTGAATTTGTAAAACATATGCATAAAAGGATCAGGTGAAAAGTAGGGAATGTAATATTGACATGTTACAGTATTAAATAGACAAAGTTGGTTAAAATATGTAATAAAACAAAATACAATATGAATTAAATTCTTAGTAAAAAGAACAGGCTAGTCTCCCTCATCGCCACCTTCTTCCTCCTCATCAAACTCGCCTTCCTCTTCAGCGGTAGCGTCCTGGTACTGCTGGTATTCCGACACCAGGTCATTCATATTGCTTTCCGCTTCCGTAAATTCCATCTCATCCATACCTTCCCCCGTGTACCAATGGAGGAAGGCCTTGCGCCTGAACATGGCTGTAAACTGCTCTGAAATCCGTTTAAACAACTCCTGAATAGCTGTCGAATTTCCAATGAATGTTGCAGACATCTTTAAGCCTCGTGGCGGGATGTCGCAAACAGCAGTCTTCACGTTATTCGGAATCCACTCAACGAAGTACGAGGAGTTCTTGTTCTGAATGTTCATCATCTGCTCATCCACTTCCTTCATAGACATCCGTCCTCTGAATACTGCAGCGACTGTTAAGTATCTGCCATGGCGCGGATCACATGCAGCCATCATGTTCTTAGCGTCAAACATTTGCTGTGTCAACTCTGGGACGGTCAGAGCTCTGTACTGTTGACTGCCTCTAGAAGTGAGAGGAGCAAACCCAGGAATGAAGAAGTGTAGACGAGGGAAAGGCACCATATTCACAGCTAGTTTCCTCAAGTCCGCATTCAGTTGACCGGGGAACCTCAGACAGGTGGTGACTCCAGACATCGTTGCAGACACTAGGTGATTCAGATCGCCGTACGTTGGCGTAGTGAGCTTTAGTGTTCGGAAACAAATATCGTAAAGGGCTTCGTTATCTATACAGTAAGACTCATCAGTGTTTTCTACTAGCTGGTGCACAGACAGGGTAGCGTTGTAGGGCTCAACTACGGTGTCAGACACTTTGGGGGATGGCACAACACTGAAAGTGTTCATAATACGGTCAGGGTACTCTTCTCGAATCTTCGAAATGAGCAAAGTTCCCAAACCGGCTCCAGTGCCGCCTCCGAGAGAATGAGTTAATTGAAATCCCTGAAGGCAGTCGCAACCTTCGGCTTCTTTTCTAACCACATCCAACACGGAGTCAACCAATTCTGCACCTTCTGTATAGTGACCTTTAGCCCAATTATTGCCTGCACCTGATTGCCCGAACACGAAATTGTCTGGTCGAAAAATTTGCCCAAACGGTCCAGACCGGACAGAGTCCATGGTGCCAGGTTCTAAATCCACTAGAATCGCTCGTGGCACGTATTTTCCTCCAGTGGCCTCGTTGTAATACACATTGATACGTTCCAATTGAAGATCGGAGTCGCCGTGGTAAGTGCCAGTTGGGTCGATGCCATGTTCATCCGATATAACTTCCCAGAACTGAAAACGTACAATTTATGTTATAGCAAACTAATACAAATATACGTACCATACATAACCCATAAACGTCCTTGTACCAGAATAAACGTCATGGATACTAAACGTCACAAAGACGAATGACGGGTCTTGGGAGAGGTGTACATTTGGGTAATTGGATCTATGGAACATTTCGTAAATGTAGTATTTTTTTATATTAAAAATATGAGCCGTTACAAAAAATTTTTGTTATACTATCCATGTAACTTCATATCGCGTCAATAAACTTTATCTATTAGTCGGAAGAAATGGGACCGAGTCTATTTCAAGTATTTTAAAAGTTACCTTAGCACCGATTTGGTTTCCACACTGTCCAGCTTGTATGTGGACGATTTCCCTCATTTTATTTCCTAAATTGAATAACTTTTAGTACTAATATGCTAAAAAACTTCGATAATATCCTAGCGCCACGACCTATTAGACGAACTGACTAGAAACAAGTGAAGTGAACACACGAAAACATATGGAATTTCAATTATTGTTTAAATTTTTGAATATTGCTTCTTTTTCTACGCCGTCATAAGTATTATATATACAAACTCACCTTACTACAACAAATATTAGGATCAGTCTATACTATCAATAGCTTAATATTATTATTTAAAAAACACGTTTTTAAATTTTTTTATTTTTTATAAGATTTTTTCATAGAATAGATTAGTTCTTTTAATGTCATTTATTGTTAGTTATAAAAAGTTTTCTGTAGTAACAATTTTTTTCATAGTAAATAAAAAATTAAATGTACCTTCAACGGCTTTAATATTTACAATCTTTTCCTAGAACATAAAAGTGACTGTGTCTTTGGTAATACGATAATGGTCCAAACTACATGTAATTTTAATATCTTAACTAGAAATTTTATTTAAAATTGAAACATAAATATTATTGTCGCACTGAAGATTCTTCTCGGACCGTAAGAGACGAGCAAAAAGTGAAATGGAAGGCTGCCATCAGGAAGAAATGGCGGCGGTTGGTGAAGCGAGCTATCAACCAATATTACCACGATCACTGCCAACTGTGCATTCATGTAGATGAAGAAGAATAAGGGATGTTTAAGGGATGTTTAGGAAGTAATTTAATTAAAGATTGTGTACTATTTGGATCATAAAGCCTTGTACCATGGAATCACTAGATCATTCGCATACGAAGCTACTCTACAAGCGAACTCTACGTAATACTCTGAATACATTTGCATGTAAGACGTGCGGGCTAACTACTAGTTAGTTAGGGTGTGTAGCTGCTGACTGTACACAGTGCTAATTATGATTCAAAACTTAACTATTTGCATGTCCTGTTGAGGGCATTTTGAATAATGTAATATGTTTGCATATTTAAATAATTCATCTAAATATTAATGCATATGTACATATATACCCGTACTCAGCGATGGCGCTCATAGGGGAGGCTTATGTCCAGCAATGGACTAATTTAGGCTGATGATGATGATGATGATGATGACGACATATACTCACTGTCACGTTTTTACCTGATAGGTTTAAGCAGAGATTATAGACTTTCACCTGCCATGCGCCTGGCAGACTTTATTCGTTTCTTATAATTTCATTAGTATTTATACATGCTCGTGTATTAAATATGTTGATGTTAGTATTAAAATGGCTATTGAAATATCTTTCTATATATCTTGACATTTATTTGAAAAATGACTTAAGCATTTATTTTAAATATTGGCGGTATATGTACTTGTCTTTATGTTTTTTCAGTGCACGTCACAGAAAATAGGTTAAAAACTTAATAAAATTACGGGTCATAATCTATAGTTATGTGTGCATGTGCAACCTACTACTTGAATATTGTGTGAATAAATAAAAAAAAAATAAGTAAATAAAAGAAATAAATGAATAAAGATCGGACTTACATAATTTGCAAATATTTTTCTAAATATGATAATATTGTTTTTTAATATTGTAATATATTAATTAGTTTTACTTTCTCCATATAATATTTATTTTATCGCCCAAATGATGGATACCTACGGTTTTATAATGCACGAGTAAATTTGGAAAAGTACATCTGTCAAATATAAAGATAAATAGACTTATGTTCCATTAGTATCTGTCAGCAGTCTGTCTGCCCACCGCAGTTCCGCCATGACCACTATTCATGCAGTTGGTTCGAAAAATATATTTTCGCTCTTATTGAGAGCTCCCGTTGAATCTAAAATGCATTTCGTTTCTGTTGGTTGTGACAGCATGTCAGTTATGTACGTAAATTGTATGACAGTTGCACTGACTTAAAGACGCTGTACCAATTTATAAAGCTTTACTGAGAAAAGCAAACCGTTTGGTAGTTCTTTCTTGGACGGTAGTCTATTTGATACATACATTTGTGAAGCATGGTACAAGTGTTTCATGTTTAATCAAAGTTTACATGCATTAATTGGATCTACGATTTGAGGAATTAAAAGCGTGATATTGATCAGATTAAGCTACACCTTTTATCAATATCCTTTCATTTATATTTACATTGACATGTGGTAGTGAGAACTACGAGTATATGGTTAGTAATAAACCCGATGTGCCTTGCTACACATAAGCGTTTTGAAACGAGTGGTAGTTGTTGCGGTCAAAGTGATTATAATGTGTGCAAATATTTTAATGAGAATATTTTTCCTCTTTGATCTTATGTTTTGAGTAGCCGCGACACGTTATACAGGTTCTCAGTCCAAATCCTAGCCCTCGTTTCCTTAAGATTAAATATAAGGTTTTGTAACGGTGAAGTAAAACATTAGGAAACCTGCACACTTTAAATCTTCTTCAGAATGTCCTTTAAGGCATGAACTATGAAAATCTGCACTCGAGTAGCGTGGTAAACTATGGCCTTTTCCTACACATTCTGAGAGCAGACACGCAGACAGACAAGAGAGCAGACAGTTCCAACAGTGGAATAACAAAAATGTTCACAGTATCTGTGTATATTTGTTATATTGTCTTAGTAATTTCAGCAAGTCACGATTTAGTATATATAAAAATTTTCCGACCATTTCTTGATTAATGTTGAACCTAAGAGAATATTTGAGAAACGTCTTTTGATTCTATTTTAAGAATTAATATCTGCAGTTGCAAGTTTCATTAGCATTAAAAACATTTGCTCAGTTCTCGAGTGACTGAGGAATCTCGCGGAAGCCATTAAGAGAGAAGTGGCCTTAGGATCGTTTAATAAGATTGCTTTTTCCATAACTGATATTACGAGCGCCTGACAAGCAAGCTGCAGATGAAAATTGGAGTAGAGAAATCTCAACGTTCAAGTGTTCTACTTAACATTGATAATGAAGTGACCACTAAAATAAATTGTTTTAAAACAGTTTAAAAATGACCTAGCTAAAATATAATAAAATATAGATATTCTAAAAATTCGTCTTGGTGTCCAGAAAAATACGTCCGTGTTCTTCATTTGCTTAATTTATTCTCTTGTTTTATTTTAAATTAGCTTGTTCTATATTATTTTTTTTATATTCCATCAATTTGTGACATCGACACAAAAACGGTTTTAGTATCAAATCAGCCAGTACTATGAAATATATTATATCTATATTATTGATATTACCAGTTGATTAAACAGAAAAAAATGGACGAAACAACTATTGATAATAGATGATTTTAATCACAGACTGTCGGAACAATTATTTTTTGGATTGTTTGTTAAAAACGCACAAAGCTGGATGCCACTAATCCTATTATTAATATAGATTTCAATCAAACCAGATATAGTTTTAAAATCGTTGCAGATTAAAATACTTCGAGTGGCTCTCGGATTTTATGCTACATAATTTTATTACACAGGGCTGAAGATTCGTTACTGAGTGAAGAATCCTTAATTATTCGAGTGTGCAATTTCAAAAGGTTTAAGTCAGTTTCAGAGCTGGCCAGCTGAGGTGTAAATAATGCATAATACAGCTGTCCTTTTCACTCATGTTCTATGATATATAGACATCACTTTCCTTGCTCCATGACCTTTTCGTCGGTTACAGTTTTAATATAATATGCAGACAATGTTTGTTACAGACTTTGAAAAAGTTCGTGCAGGTTGCTAATTGTTGCCGACAACTTAATGAACGGCTTAGGTTATTCGGGTAGATGAACCAATTAGAGTAATCTCATATTTAATGCAAATATTTTCTATATAAGGGGAATTAACCAGACAAGAGAGCGCTTTGCTTGTTCATATCTCGATGTTCTCATAATTTTTTTACTATTTAACTAATTAATGGACTGCTTAGTTTCTTTTGTTTCCTAAATTAATATTTACAAACCATTTGTCCGAACATTCAGATAGGTCGAGCAATATTTTTCAAAGATTCAATTTTATTTTAAACTCGAAAGCGAAGATACGCTAAGGTAAATTTTTCGAATTCGTACAGCGACTGGGACAAACATTCTGATCCCTTTTGTGACGTTCCCAAAACGTAAATCCAACAGAGCTTATCGGATTAATCACAGTAATGCACTCCACAAAGTGCTTTACAAACACAGCTATGCCGTCTATAAGTCTGCGTACGCACTCCCGCTACCGGGATGATATCGAGCCTACCAAAAAATAAGGGACTTTTTTGCTATTCAACCTGTGTTTTTGTCATTATTAGTATTATATTAACACGCCAAGATGTTAACAGGGAAGGGAGGGAGCACCGATATGATACTGACTTAGTAAATATGTGTTGTCCGAGATTTGCCCGGATTGCCCGAGACACGTGGTCTGATATTTTGTTCCGATTACACCATAGCAATCTGAACTGACCATCTACACTTGTCGTTTTTAGCACGAAAGCGCTGATATGTATTGCCCGTACAGTTGACCAGAGTATGTAAGATGGCCTGTTATATACCGAAATAAGTAATGTAATCAAAATGGAAGATCATTGAAAACTTCCAAAATTTGATCTCCAAATAAACTATTATTTATGTCATTCAATATCATGGAAACTGTATTTTGTCGCTGTTCATAAATGTAAAGTACCGATCAACTGATGATCTGTGATCAAAATCAATGAACACTATCCCGATTACTAGTTTGGAAAGATAATAATTCTATATTCCTATATATGTTTATAAAAAGTAGATTGCCTCGTTGGTCATGTGGTTGCAAGCGCCAATACTGTTCGAGAGGTCCTTGGTTCTATTCCAGTTCCAGATATATTGGGTTCATCTAATTTGAAATTCTTGCTAATGGCTCGGAGTCTGGATTTGTGCTCGGTATACGGCGGTAGGGTCAACCTCTCAATCATAGTGGGACGTAAATGTAACTGATGAAAGATGGGTGTGTTGTAAACACATCTGCCTACCTCTTCGTCGGTTACAGGCGTAATGGTACGTACGTAGGTAGAATCAAACATCTACATTTACTCGTATATGTGTTTATATCATCAATTAATATGATCATGACAGCCTTTGAACGTCTTAATATACTACCATTATACTTCAGATTTTGAAAACCATCAGACAGTTTGTTAAATACAAAACACCGTTTTAGTTGAACTATTTTGTCATAGTCAACGAGTAGGTAAGTTTTCCTTGTATTTCTATATGCTCTTTAGAAATGTATACAGTTATTTATAAAACTTGGTTCCATACACAAATATAAGCCTTGGAGAAATGTCATTACGAGCCGACAGTTAGTAATAACTGAATGCGTATGTTGTTAGGAATTTTATTCTAGTTTTCAAAGGAAATTACAACATGATTTATGAAGGTAATTTACATGAAGTTTGTTGTAAGTTTCAGGGTTGCATGGTGTTAATTGTAAGGTAGTTGGAAGCATAAGGAACACATTGGTTGTCGATCTCTTGACATATAAGCTTGGATGTCTTTTGGATGCATTTTGCACCTTACATCAGGTCATCTACATGCTTGTTTAAACATAAATTTAACATTATTTTTCGTGTGATATCAAATTTGCTTTTTATTATTAGAATGGACAAATGAGTAAACGTGTATTATTATTATTTTATTTTTGTGACTAATCTTATATATATTTTATGTACATATTTTTTTTTTTAGAATTGATAATCGACCCATTTATCATTCCACTGTTGGAATGTGGGTCTCCTCCCATATTGAGAGGGTTTATGGCCAGGCCATAGTCTGCCACGCTGGCCAAGTGCGGGTTAGCAGACTTCACTTCATTTTTTAGAATTATTATTTCGAATTTTTCGTATAATTGTTCTCATAATTTCGTAGAGTTTATACAACAGCTTTTAAAGAGAATTTTACTTATTAATAAGCCACGTTCCCGCACTGAGAACTCAGTTCGAGAGAAAATGAGCTTTTTGTTATAAAAATTAAAATACTCTGGAGTAATTATTATAGAAAAAATTGTACCTACATATTAGCTTTTTATATGTATATACATACATATTGCTGGTGCCATACATACATACCAAATATGCCAATTTTTATTATGCCATTACGCCGGTTCCTTTATTTTTAAATCAATTTTCGATGTATTATTTATGCCACTACTCTATTACTACTCTACTCTACTACTACTATGTATTATTTATGCCACTACTCTATTACTACTCTACTCTACTACTACTATGTATTATTTATGCCACTACTCTATTCCTTTTGGGGTAGGCAAAGAGCACCAAGCGCCAAATTTCTCTATACTTATGCACCAACTTATTTGTCAGACATACCAAGGAGTCTCATAAATTCGGAAATTGTTATAGACCTTAAGACCATTTTATGTTTACCTTATGCTTGCAAATAAATATTATGTGATTTTATTTGAGTTAATAACGTACGTTTTTTATAATCCGTCTCATATCCTCATTGGTATATCAGAAACGTAACATTACGCCTGTAATCCCCGAAGGGGTAGGCAAAGGAGTGTAGTACACTCCCACGTTTCACTAGATACGTTTAAGTCCCATGGTGATGAGCCTATTGTCATACATGGAGCACAATTTCAGACTCCGAGTCACTACTAGAAATTCTAAATTAGAAAAATCCAACAGTACCTGACCCGGGATTTGAACCCAGGACCTATATTAATGGTATATCAGACGTTAATTAAAACCAATGGAATGTTACTTGAATAAATAATGGCGCGAACGACGATTTAATATACGAGTACGTATACTTTTAAATATGATACCCGACGCGCCGGCCAATCACAACGAAGTGACCGAACGATGAATTATAAATAGAATCGATGAGATTCCACTGTCCAAACAAACACGTGTCCGTTTTAACGGTTTTATGAAACCCAATACGTGGGTCACCCCAATAAGGTCGCCCCAAAAATATTTAGGATAGAGATTAATAATTAAATCTCCTATAAATTTTCAGATATTTACTCGGGGATTAAATATTGGCCCTTTCTAGGTTATGGACTGTTTTCGTGTATATATTTTGGTGTTACATTTTTGAACATCTGTTAGTATGTTGACGGTAAATGTACGCTCGGTTGTGTTAGGAAAGGAATAATTGTCAAATTTTTAATATTCCTAGCTAACTGTTTTTAAGTTGTATTTAATGACGTGTGTTTTTTATGTCCCTATAGCGAATTATACTTGTGTAGTAAGCATATCACAGATGTATGTTTGCTCTATAGTAGCACTCGACTTAAGTGTGATTTCATCAATCAATCAATTGTTTATTCGATTCATTATTGAGGAAGAAGTTGAAATATGTTTCTGTGTTTACTGACATATTTTGAATGAAAATTATTCATCTGTTGCTGATTACCTGACTCTATAAATCAAAAAAATTTGTTTTCCTACGATTTTAGTTCCAACGTGGAATGCTCAGAGATCGCTTGGTAAATCCAATATATTCTGTATAAGTCTAATTTGGGAAATTATTTTAAACAGTCCAATGTGATGCTTTGGTGAGAGAGCAGGTCGTCTGCAAAATATTTGCAGAAACCAGGCCTCAGTTTAAAAATACTACGAGCTGTTAAATCAGTCTAATATGGAAATATCGTATACTATTTCACTATAACGAGTGCCAGTTTTGATCTTTTACTTTTATGTCTTTGCCTACACCCATAGTGTGGGTGAATCTGGTGAAAACAATGACTTTAATCTTTCTAATTATACCGTTTTTACGTGATTTTGTACAAAATTCAGATTTGTAAGAATAGGGGTTTGGCAACCGATTCTCTCTGCTTACGCGACAGTGGACTTTACATGACATTAAATTATGATATTAATATTGAAAATAATTTAAAAAATATACATATATCATAATGAAAATAATTTCACCGTTTGTTATAAAAAACAGAAAGGTTTATTATCCAAACTAAAACCGTTACAATCAGAAGCTATATTTACGATTAATAATTGCACACATCCAATTGTTCCACAAACATATAATAGCTATAAGAAACACAATTACAAATATATTTCAATTGTAACGAGTCGTAACAAAGCGAATCATATCGTATTTTTTGTATTCTATAATATTCTTAGTATGTATATCAATATTGTGTATTATTCTGCAATGTATTCTTGGTAGAATACCATAGTACTTCGTTATGTGGAATATGTATATGTATTCAAATTCAGCTAGTATTTGTATTCGACCTGGTGATATTTAACTGGAAAGATTTGCGTCCAAGCTGAAGTTATGTTTAAGCTTGCTTTGGAACTGTTTGAACAGCGCAGTGTACACAATACTGCAGCTTCGTTTGAGACAAAGCTCCGGAGAGCAGCATTAACCCAGAGAAGTTTGCTCCAATGTGACCCATACCCGCTGCTGCCGTTTGCTTAGATGTCTGGCTTACGTAATATAGATGTAGTCCGTAAGTTGTTTTTTGATGTTCATTTACAATGGTTGGGGTCTTTAAGTATATTTTATCACTCTGACCAAGCGGTTAGCTTCTGTCGGTAATAGTTCTTAGTGGGTAAATTCTGGGTTGGAAAAACTGTCTTCTATTTAGAAATAAGATTCAGGGTTTAATAAGACTGCTTGCCACTGATTTTTTTGTAGTTCTCTGGAGCATGGAAAGCTACAGGCTTTTTGTAGTACGATCTGTACACTTACCAGATGTATTGCAAAACACGCCGAATAGACCGCCATAAATTAGTCTGCCATCACCAAATCCACTGTTTATCTGATTTATATGCGGTGTGCGTGTATTCTTCTACCTACTCCATCGGGGATAACAGGCCTGATGTTACGTTATATGTGGTTATATTTCTCACAAAGTTAGATCAACAAACATCACATTTGGCATAAAGTATTGCTCAAAACTGTTCATATGAATTGATGTTATTTATCACGGCTATTGTAAATTCTATCTGCTAAGCCGCACTTGGCCAGCGTGGCAGACTATGGTCTTTATCCTTTTCGACTGGAAGGAGACCAGTATCCAACAATGGATTAATAAATTAATTAGTTATGTTAGGATGACCTAAAACCGATAAGTTATTTTAAACATCACGTCTGTTTGTTCGCGAAGGGGTGAGCAGAGAGCTATAGTAGGCACAAGGTACTAACTCCCGCTTTTTACCTTGGTTACTTAAAAGTTATAGTTTAATATCTAAAATTAAACATAACAACTGAATAACATATCTAACAAATAAAGCTGAGATCCATAACAGCGGCGTGCGAGGACCTTTCCCGGGTTACCGAATTCAAAATTCTGAACAAACAGTCCGCAATCACCCGTCAAGCGGCCTGCTCCGTATGTAAATATATGTAAACGTACGTAAGTCTATAACAGTGTGTAGCCACATGCGACACGTCAGTTGTCCAGTCGTGTGTGCCCTTACATGTGCATAAATTTGCCTACTTATTGAACTACCTACAAAATCTCTATTTGTTAAATTACCTATAAAATTCGTGTCGGGGGAAGAAACAATACAGTCCCGGCGGATGATGACGCTGACTTATAAAATTAGCTACCTTGTATTACCTAATACAGGCTTGATGATGTTTAAATTTGTTTAACTGCCTAAAGGTTTCCGTTACGATTAGCATGTGATATCTAAACTTAAGCGAAACCAAGTAGCTTATGTGACCCTGGAACCACTAAAACTTTTTTTTTTCATCGCTCTATAGTGTTACCTCATTGATGATTTTTACCAGAATCATCAGGAGGCATCATCTAAAACATCAGGAGCTATACTAACGTTATATGATCAACATCATCTCAGACCACATCCATACATTTACAAGCACGTGTACAAATATACGCGTATGAGATTTTTAAAAATATTTATCATTTGAATAGAAATATCTCACTGTGAATACCACAACGATACAATGAATATCTCGTTGTGCTTGCCTCATGTCAAATGCACGTGCGGCTATCGCAATGTATGTACAAATAACAAATACGCCTTCCGGGCGCAAGCTGTGTCTGTTGTATTGGTCCCACTTGTTACTATAAAGGTTACAATACTTTATACTGTATGCAATATAAAAATGTTGTTTTAAATGAAAATAAACATTATTTTAAATTAAATTTAAACGTATTGTTAATATAACATCACCACATCCCGTTTGGGGTAATCAGAGAGCGCCAAATATTTTTATTCTTCTCTTTAAACACGCGCATCTATTCCGTAAATATTTGATTTTAAAAACGAAATCGTAGTTTTAATTGCGAGCTCAAACAACCCAGTCGAAAAGGTATGCAACACGGCATGTCTACCTTCCACCCTCAGTAAAACAAGAGTCAATCTGAAGAGTTAAAAATAAGAATTGAAACACAAAAAGCAAGCAGTTTGCCGGTTTTAATTTGCCCCAGTTCCCCAATTTCGACAACGCGAGGAGTCATTAGTAGTCCGAGTGGGTTTGCTGTTATTTGCATAGCCAATGTTGGTGGTCACGTTGGTGTAGTTCATAAAATAATTAAAAGCGAACTTACTATTCCAGTGATTAATTATGACAGAAGTGCTCTGATATTACGGGAACTTTTATATCTAAAGGTTATTTTGCTCTATTTTAATGTCGTTGGCAAAAAAAAAACCTAAATGAGATATTAGGCGTTCCAAATTTGACTTCCGGGTGATATGTGTCTGATTCCTGAGCGATGATAATCGTTTTTGATGTCATACATTATACTCATAATTACCCTTTTTTATTGTTCCATTGAGAAATGGTCTCTTCTCAGAATGGGAAGGCTAAACCGTGGCCTGCCATATTGGCCAAGTGCGGATTGGCAGATTAAAAAAAAAAAAAAAAAAATTCTTAGGTGTGTGAAGTTTGCCAACCCGCACTTGGCCAGCGTGGCAGACTACGGCCTTAACCCTCTCAGTATGAGAGGAGACCCATATTCCAACA
>DWED01000210.1:0-12996 GCA_018245795.1 Protelbella ruficauda | reverse complement strand
TTGTACTTTACTGTACCTGCTCTACAAAGGAAAAACATATCGTTAAAATGTATTATTTACAAAGTAAAGTTACAATACCCTTATTTTTTCTAATGCGACACTATTACATTCCAGATTTTTTTTATTTATTTTTTTATTCTTAACGCGGGAAGTGGTCACTATCGCCTATGGACATGTGCAACACCAGAAAGGTGGTACGGAGGCTTAGGCTTTCTAGTCTTTCAGTGATTCCTGGTTCGTGGACGACCATTAAGACTATTTAAGGTTTAGCGAAGTTATAGCGGGTTGAAGGATCTATTCGATCATGAATATATATAGTGTTTCAGGGTAAAAACATTGATAGCGAGGTATTAATCTAACGAAAATTTCAAGTAAGCGTATACCAATATTAAAACTAGGCAATTCATCAGTGCTTCAGCGCAGCCTCTTTGAGACCTACAATAAGAGCAACACTATTTGAGTCTCAGCCCTCACCGTGACATTTTCAGTTTATCATTAAATTATATTTTAGTACCGGATATGGATATGCAGCCAAATCATGTTTGGCTAATTACTTACAATAATAACAAAAAAATCAAATGTTGAGTTTTTATACTGATCTAAATAAACTTATATCATTCGTAATATCTCCCTCGTCACATAAAAAACCCCTCATGAGATCCGATTATATTTCCCACGCTAAATCTACCGGTTGCGCCCGTCGCACTACCGACTCCATTTTGTTGTGCATATGTCAAGATCTTCGAGTCCGAAGATATATATAAATATATAAATAATATATATATATAAATAATACGTTCAAATATTTCCTATAAATTACTCATTTCAGAAACAAATGAGTATGTTACATAAGAAATTACATTTCGTTTCATAAATTCGTTTAAAAATAACTCATATTTGTGTGTATTTCAGGTAGAGTGCAAGTGTTAAAAATAGACGTATTATAAATATTCAAACTTAATTTATAATATATGAAAAGTTTTGTTTGCCTTTTTTTATATTTCTGTGCTTCAGTTTGTTCACGTACATTTTATTTTTGAAATTCCGAGTTATTCCAGTTAATGTTTCATGAATTCCCTTAATAGCAGGATTATCTTTAATAAATAATTTGATATAAAGAATCATCTCATTTCAAGCACTTTACAGAGAGTAATAACTCAGTGGATATGTTAAGATTGCTTACTTATTAACACTTTCATTTATTGAGTTACTTGTTGTTGGAACGAGGAAGCTATTGTTTTTATTTCACAGCACGGATCAAGAAGCACATCTACATTTATAAGCATTACCTACACAAAGAGATACACAAACCAAAGTAATTGTTAACGAATATAAGTAAATATTGTGATTTTTTATAAAACATCCGAATGTAAAACATCTGAGAAATTACTTACCAAAGGAAACAAAGTAGCTTTACGCTACCCCGTCCTGCCGGCTCAGATAAAACAGTAATTCCACTTAACACACTGGGAAATGTAGTAGGATACACAATCTAAGCCATTAATTACGTACACATCGAATAAATCACGCTTCTGTCCCGCACCGGCGAACAGGAGTACCGAAATGAACGCTTGAGAAAAATCAATAATATAGGCCGGCAAACTTCGGTAGTGTTGTCTTTGCCCAAGTTCCAAAGTAAGGCGGCTAAAAACGGTTACCCGATTGGTGTCATGACGACAACGTTACTTGTGACGTACATTATGGTCTTGCCGGATACTGTTACATACTCGTATTTGCAAAATTTTATTTTTAAAATAATAGCAAAAATGTACACTGTCATATTTTTATTATACTATTTGAAACGCTTCATGTGGATTATATAATTTAAAATTGCAAATTGTTGTATTATTTACCGTATTGTGTGTTATTTAATAGTATGAGTAGTAGTAGTATTTAATATAGTAACCGAGAATACTAGTACCAATTTGTTTCATATTACCAGTGACATAAGATTATGAAAAAATTTTGTTAGTCACCTCAACAATCAGTTAACTTACAAAAATGGCAACACTGTGCGATTCAAAACGTCATTTGTCAGTTTTTGGCGCTCTTGTTAAATGGCTCGCAATCTACTTGTTGCTGTTATGTTATTCACAGTTAATAAGGTAAGGATTAAAAAATGTATTCAAGTAGTAGGTTGTATAACTAATTTCACACTTCTAAGAACCGCCAAATAACAGCCAACTCTAGTTCAAGAAATGACTATTCGTAAAATTGCCTTTAAATTTGTCTTTTGGTAAACACAATTTAAAAAAATATTGTTGCTTAATTATAGCGTCACGCCAAGTCCCTTGCGGGGCGGAGAGTGTCTCCAGTCCAAGATATAAATGGAAAAAATGCCTAAAATAGTTACGTTCATTTGTTAGGCATTATGATGCAAAATGTGTCTAAGGTTGTTGGCAAACGTGACGTTTACCTGCATACCTGAGTTTCTGAGACGCGAAATATCTTATTACATCGTTCTAACGAGTTAGAACGATGCGTAGTTAGTATTTATCTCGAAACATAACTCCAATCACTACATAGGTCCATTCTAATACGTGCTTAATATACCAACAAGTATTTCCGTTATTATTTGACTCGATCTTCGCAGGATAATCTACAATCGCTTTCGAAATTATGTTGAATATTTGTTTTTATACATTTTTTTTTCAAGTTAACATGAATCACGATTCTTGGCTCATAAACGTTCAAAGATTACTTTATACCGGCTCTATTACATAAAATACAAAATATAAATCTTGAACTTCGAAACTACCGTAAATCATAGTCATTATTAGGCAAATCATAGGTATACAATTTCCCTAAAACATTCAACGTGTATAGGCGGCCTAACGCTGTTACGAGATGGGTTTGTAGTCTGTTGCGAAACAGAATAATTGAAGGGCGCGCGCTTAGTACTGAGGGCCCGCGCATGCGTGAAGTGCAATTTCTATAATCTGTGAACTTCGAAATTGAAAATTGAGAACCCCGAACGAATTAGGGGTTTACAACATTCTCAAACATCCGCAGTGGTTATATAGAAACTCCTTATATTTACCCATTCAAATAGTTGCTTCGCGCCATTTCAAACATCCCTTTATACATTCATTATTTCCCTTTCTACAATCTTATCTATTTATACTTTTTTATTTACCGTTTCAAAGTGCAATTATCGATTAGTATTTTAGGTAACCTGTGGTATTTTCCAATGTTTAACCGATCTCAAAACCAAAGATCGACAAGATAGAGTTACCAGTTTCGACTTGAAAACGTAAGAAAAAGTCAATTCTGTAATAAGAAATTAAAATATATCATTACATATTAAATTTAATGGACATTTATTCACACTTTATTCGACCAAACTCTTATTAGGTGCATATAAGCTTAGAGTAGAGAGATCGGTTTAGGTAGAGTCTAGAGATTTAGAGATTAAATTTAATGTAATATTTATTCTTACTTTATTTAATCAAACTCTTATTAGGTGTATTTCGGTCAAGTAAATCATATGATAACTAAGTTATAAATTTTTTTTGGGGTAAAATAAATGAATTTGTCCATTTATTAAAATTTTATTTGACATCCATTTCTTAAGTCTATGATTACATACTTTCTTATTTTTTCTCTAACATCTAATAATACATTGAATCCATTAAAATATATGATGACGAATTATTTTAAAATCTTCTAACGGCGCTGTCAATTGGCACACAATATAGCTAAGTTTTAAAGTTGATTAAATTATGTTGTCATAACAACAGTAATTTGAAATTCTTAGATATTCTACAATATTGATTATGACGTTGATAAAAGGAATACATTTTTGTTGTATTAACTCATTTCTATTATAAAAAGCTGTAACATAATCTCAGCATACGATAACTAAGACAGAAACTTCAAGATTTGTTATACAATGCTTCCTTATTATTAAAATATTATTATTATTAAAAACGTCTACGAAGCAATCATTCTTGCCATCCAATCCGAAAACACATTTGTATCCTTAACATTCTGTCTCAAAAATTGTTCTCATGCATATCAAAATATTTTCTCTTTCCTAGATCTAAACCATCTCATGAAAAAGACACTTTCAATCACTTTTTATCCAAACGAATAGATTTTATTCTTCTCTCTCTCTCTTCTCGTTTGTCTATAAGAACACACCAGTGACATCCAAAAAGACACCAAATTACACACATATATGACATACATATATATGGCACTAAACATCGAATAATGTTTTACAATTAATCCCGTTGGGGGCAATACCTAGAAACAAGAGCTCTACTGAACAACAATCACAAAGTATAATTTTGAAAATACATCTCTCATTCCGATTTTATTACTCATTTTTCCCGTTGCATGAAAACAATTCATAGGTTATGAAAAATTATTAATTATACAAAACAATGAAATGTAACTAAAATAATCGAGATGTAATTTTTTCATAAATAATTTTTTCTTGCTTCTTTGAATTACATTATAACAGTGAATAAGTAATAATGGATCCATCGTACGTTTTACGCTTTCAAAACTTACAGACAAAATATCGTACAGCCCTAACCCCAAACCAGTGAAACATTCACAACAAAATAGCCATAATTTTGTTCTTCATTTAAACGATTAAAATAACATTTTGAGCGTAGGACATCTGCCCAATTTGAAAAGTCTTAAAGAAAAATAGCCTGAATGTGTTAGAGGGATTACAGATTTATGGGAGATTGTGCAGTGACATTACAAAGGCGTTGTTATCTGCCGACTGCTGGCCGCTGTTTCCGGCATGGAAGGCTGAAACGATGTCATCTGTACGTTCCACGTAATAGCCAAGGAGTGCAGGAGCAAGTGCTGGCTCTACATCTTCATCTCCAAGATAACCGGGTGAATTAGAACCACCTTCCATGTAATAGCCAGCTGGAGTCGAAATATGGCCCTGTTCTTGTCCACCATTCAATCCATATGAAGGTCTAGCGGTCTCATATCTATCTTCAAGGTAGTAACCGGCAGGTCTTCCAATGTATCTATGTACTTGATCGGTACCCTGATTAAAGTAGCCCGAAGCGGCCTCACCATTGCCTTCCATGTAATAGCCAGCTGGAGATCCGTACTGGGAATTTTGTTCACCGGTAGCAAGAGAATTTCCATGGTCATCACCTGTGCGCTCAAGGTAATAGCCTGCGCGGGTCGACATGAGAGAAGATAAGTGACCGCTGCCCGAAGGGAAAGACATTGCACTGTCGTCATCCACATCCAAAGCAGAATACGTAGCAGTACCCAGGCTGTGGGTCAGTTCCTGTAGTTTTCCTGAAGAGGAAGACGCTGAAGAGTCCTCATCTGTGTCGTCAGTGGAATAAGTAGTAGTGCTGGTTCCGCTACGGGATGATTCCCTATCAGTGTCTGAAATTGAAGTCATTGAAGAGTCCTCTGAGTCATCTGAGTTACAAGCGTCGGGGGCGGAGGGAACTGCAGATAGTTCCTGTTCTAGGTCTGCATCCAAATTTTCATCGTCAAATTCGTTATCGTCGAATAAGGAGGGACCTGGCGCTGCAGCTTCGTCATCCATCGGGACCAGTGGTGGTTGTGGGTAAGTACCACTAAGGGAATCCAGCATGATGTCTACGAGAGCTTGCAGTGGTGATTGAGACAAGTACCATGTTTGCCTCTGCCGAAAACGACGGCGCGGCCGCATGGGTTGTGCGGTCTGATCACGTACTGGCGTCATGTTTTCAAAATATTAAGTGACCCTGTAAATTACAGAAAAGCCTTATTATATAGACTGTCCAACGTCGGACTTCATTTGCACAATCAGACTTTGCAGAATTATTGATGAATACTCTATAGCTAAAGAATTCGTCGACATCATTTCACTTTAGAAAGCTCATCGATTTTTCTTAACAAAATGGTGGTCAATATATTTCGACGTAGTACAACGAAATATATTATATATTTATGATCGTAAACTGAACATATCGTACGATGGAATGAATAAATTATGTAAATAAAATATTAGTGATGAAATTAATATAATGTTGAACCGAATAAGTTAAATTATTCGAACTTACATGAGAATCATATCCTGAAGGTAGTAGCTGCTGATGATTAAACAAAATTTTACAAAACGTACCAAAAATAATCAAAACACCCTTAATAACACTAACTAAAATAATATAAAAAATATTAAAAGATTATACAAATAAAAATAAATTTGGGACGCCCGCGGATGGTTCACGGCAGCTTTGAGACTGGTCGTAGAGCTTTTCAAAAATCGATAGCCGCCGGATTCTCTTGACGCAGGCGACCAGTGCCGCCATATGGAAGTCTCGTTCTGCCATATAAGTAAAATGAGAAAGCAATAGTGAACTTAAGCGGGTGGAAAAACTTGGGGACATCCTAAATTATGTAGTTGCCATGTTATAATTTTATATTCATGCAATATTTCTAAAACTCAATTATTTTTAAAATATTTTGGGTTGTTTGTACAGTAATCATTTCCCTTCATAAAATAACATTATTAGTTTAATATATTATACGTATATTCCTTTACAATTAAAATTATTGGGAAATTCGATTATTATGAGATATATGTAAATCGGTATACGAGTTATAGCGAGTTATATTAAATATATAAGATATAGCTCTCAATTAAACCTAAATTCGTAGCCACATGGTATGACAATGCATCTATCAGCCGCCATAATTTTACAATGACACTTCAATATGACATGATTCAATAATAGTTTACAAATTTCAATAAAACTTTTCTAAATGGATAGAATTCATCGTTGCGAAAGAAATAGTATTATATACATATGTATAAAGTTGACAAGGAATGTGGTGTACAATACTATAAAGTGGCGTCACTTGAACAATTAAGATCTCTTCAAAATAACAAATTTAACCTTTATTATACGTATATTGTTACTTATATACATATAATAAATATCAGTCCATTGGAAAGCAATTATTAAAACACAACACGTCTAAAGCTTGTCATTAATTAAAAATCTTGTTAGAAATAAAAGATAAATTTATTAGATTTTTGCTTACTGAACTAATCATGAAATGTTTTTAAATAATTTCATATCCCAAAAACATAATCCCGATTTACATTTCATTAACTTGATATAAAGAATTTTTTGAAAGCGTCTGTTACAAGAAATATATGTTTAAATCATATTCTTATAAGCTTTAGAAATGATTGTGCCTTCGTAAATTCTATTAAATTCTATCTAATAAAAAGTTGAGGATTTGTTTACAAAAACAACGAAAACTAAAAACAACTGGAAAGAGCGAATTCATAAGTAAACACATTTTTTAATAACGGCGAAGTTGAGTTAACACGCTTACACATAATGAATCGAAACAAAAAATCGATATTTCATAAAACAAAATAGTCTCCATAATTTATAATTACTAGTTAAACTGGCAACACAGGAAGTGAACGACTGCGCCGTCGCGAAGGCTTTATCTCGATTCCGCGCGAAAATTTGGAATAGTCATCACTAACACAAAACGTCAAATTTTCATCGCAATTATCGCCAAAGAATGAGGTTTTTGCCATAACCGCTGGCCTTGTGGCGGTTCTTGATGCAAAATTACTACTGTTTATAGGCGACGGTGATCACTTACGATCAGATGATGTACATACATATATTATGTCTATTTGTCAAGCCAAACATAAAAAATATAGCCATGTACAATTCAAGTTTATCTCATTAATAAATATCAAAACTTATCTGAGTATTCATCGTCATGGTCAGTCTGTTTACCCCTACTGCTGAACATAGGCCTCTTTTTAGAGTTTTATGCCCATAATCCTCACCCTGGGCATACGGATTGGGGATATCAAAACACGGTTTCTCGCACTGCCTACTGTACTGCCCGTCAGCGGCTAGGACACTTAGACGTGCCTAAGCAGGCCAGGTCGTCAGCTATCTGCCAGATCTAAACATTATTATACCAAAATGCAATATAATATTTGTAACCATATGTTCCCAAATTTCTCCCTGGATCACATATTATAATAGCAACCACTTTCAAAGCTCCTTACATTTCTACTGGGTGATTCAATGTTACATTTATAATAAGCAGTATTATACGTTACTTTGTAATACTCAATAAAGTAAAAATTAATTCAATAAAACATCAAGGAATTGTTTCGAATTGTTAAATATTCGCTTTAGCCTTTAATCATTGTCAAATAGGATAAAAGATTTAAGTATTTTATATATTCAGTAAAAAGTCCCTTTCTCAATAAAATCTATACAAATTCCCTATACCTAATTCTTCCATAGTGAAATAATGGTAGTTCTTTGGTACCGAACTATTAAAAATATTAACTTTCTACGTCCTTTATATTTTTAGGAAAAATCTATTATTATATATGTATTTTTCTGTGCTTACATAATTATAGGTACTAACTACTCGTAACCTTTACTATTAACATGTAAGGCCATATACTTAATTCATTTAATAATAGCCTCTGAAATGACAATTACGAAAGAGACCGTGAATATAAATAAAACATTCTGTTATTTCCTTTATTTTATTCCACATCAATATGTAAAGTCTAGGAATACATTTAATTACATTTAAAACTCAGTAAAATACAATTTGGATACAATGTAACATCAATAATAAATATTTTTTTGTCATATACTAACAATTAAAGTAGACAAAATATTAGTTTGTGAAATATAAGACAAAATCTCAAAAGTTAATGTCTATTAGAAAATTATAGGCAAAATAGAACATCAATGAAATATTTCTTATCTACTAACTACAAAAGGACACACAATATTGAGTTAGAAACTATGTTGCTTATGGTCAATTACTTGTTGCCAAGTTGCCCAGGGAAAGTAACGTAATGAAATGATGTATACAAAATATTAATTTGTATTTTTAGGTTAAATTTAACATAAGGAAAAGTTTCATTAGCTACAGAGAACAGGACACATTAATGAGCTTGGAAGTATGACAACAACGTTTATCACAAGTTGGTTAGTATAGAATAACGTATATAGATACGTTTTAGTTGAAATTCTATAGCAATGGAATGTTTGTCGCGATTTAACAAGCTGGCACAGCTTTAGCTGACACACGATATTAATAAGTTAAATATAACACAGGAGCTGAAAGATGTAATTGGTTATTTGCACGTTTTAGATAAAATGTTACAATATAAGATTTGTATGACATACTGACAAGAGACAAGAAATAGAAGTCAATGGAAATTATTCGTTTGTGCTATTTGCATTCAATGTTACTGGAAAGTAGAATTTTTTAATACATGCTAACAATTATGTGAAGCAAAATGCCGTATAATGTTTGAATTATAAAGCAAGATTATATTTCATGTTTATTGGTTATAAGCATTTTTTTTGGGATATCAGTATTTTAATAACATCATGAAGTCGAAAAATATCCATTAAGCTTCAAAAATTTTGTGATCCAACTTTCAAGACTTAAAAGTAGAGCACTGACTATATCTGATTACTGTGATATGATAAACACTTTCATACGTGTATATGAGTAATATCGAAACATAAAAAGCATTGACTCGTGCAGTCTGCCTAAAGGATATTTGTACATTGGTCACCATCGCAAAATGTGAAAGGCTAACAGACATTTATAGAATTTTTATAGAAAACGTTTAGATCAAAAGAATCTCAAGATAAATAATCTATGACATTTAATTAATCTATTTACATTGATTTACCTATATTTAAAGGAATCATAATTGTTTTTCAATAACTACTGTGACCAATGTTCATGTTGTCAGTTCTCTGTAGTGTCACATTACATCGTATCCCTAAATCACCGACTCTTCCTCAATATACCAAAATATTTCTCTCTTTCCTAAATCTATCCTGTCTCTTTAAAAGGACACTTCAGAATTCCTCGTCACCCAGATATTTACTCTATAATATTCAAATAAGTAATGTTTAACACACTTTTCTTTTTTAAAGGTGTCAAGTATTAGGTATATCAAAAACCGTGACAGAGATTACGTCAAAGGTGCTCAGATATACGAATATATTTTTTTATAAGCACAATCACTTTGTTTTTGCATCTGAAACTGAGATGAAATGCTCCAGGCTCGATTTCAAACACTAATATAGTAGCTCGCTTTTAGGTACATATGTTACTTGTCTAACAAAGTTAATTTCGGCAAGGCATGTTACGTTACATTTGACTGTCAATAAATAAACGATTGAATTTGTATAATGTCAAAGAAGTTACTTACTGAAATGCTGAGAATAGTTTAAAGAGCTGTACCTGAATTCTAATATAAAGTTGTAAAACAGAACTAGACATAACAGTTGAAATTCAACGTTTAGTATATAAGTTAAACGGAACATTAGATCTCAACAACAATTTCATTCCAATTTCAAATTCAATTCCAAATAGGTGAAACTTCAGATAAATTAAATAATAAAATCAATGAATCTACATCCTTTAATCCATCAGTAGACGAACTGACCTCCTTTGCTGTGTTTTTAAACACTCCTACAAGTGCGTTTTATCGTTTCAATTGAACAAATTCTTTAGCAAAACATTTTTTTTCCTAAATTCATTTCCTCTCTTTAAAAGATTACTTTAAAATTCGTTTCATCCACATATACTAATTTAAATATAACAAATAAAATCATAAACATAGTTTAAAACCAAGACCACGAAATTCAAATACATTTCTTTCAAGAGCACACGTCGGATATTAATTTGTAGACCGGCATAAAACGGTTTCAATACTTCATAGTTTAAATTAATCGTAATATTCAATTTCAATAAACACTTTAAACTCGTTGTTAGACTTTTCACTTTAATAACAACCACCTTGATCATAATGTAGTTTCAATATCGCGTGTTCAACGAGTGCTTGAAATAAATTATATCATTTATTAACTTTTTTAATTTGCGTTGCTTTTGTATGTTACCGAAACGGTTACTCTTCGCGACTATGTCGTGAAAGACGACTACCAAATGGCTTGGTAAATTACCAGTGCGTTAGTACAAGTGTAACTTCAAATTTCAGTACCGTAATTGTTTCAGTAAAATCCATACCTCAACGCATTTCGTCTAACACTATATTTACAAATTTCCGAAATACTTTGAAATATATATAAAACCAATGGCTGAAATTGAACCTACCATGAAAGACGATAGTTACAAAGTCAGCGGCAAAAAAGATATGAGCCAACCGCAGCAGGGTAGATTAGCTCATACCTCCTGGCCCAACTTACAGCTAACCTAACTATATGTACACTATGTACACCAACAAATCGGTCATCGAAATTACGGTTGTCCTTCGCCAACTGAATACCCTGAGAAAGTATTCAGCGAGCAAGAGACAACCGGGTGTAAATCTGACGAGCGATTTGTTGGACGTCAATCGGTGGTCATTGACTAGGACGATCCCTTAGCCGATTCTTACAGTGCCCACGGGCAGGACTGGGGAGGGACGTATTCTATGCCGCGGCCCCACGGCCCACTAAAGAACGAGAATATTGACAAGCCCAAGAAATATTTGAAATAAGTACTTTTGTATGATTACTGTATTTTAAGAAAAAACGAATATATGTATGTCAATTTTTTAAGGGTTTTAGGTTTTAAATGCCTCTGCTTGGCAAATGCAACCAATTAAAGAATTCCATAATGATGGAGAAGTCATATCCAATTCATATTTAGGTCACATTATTCTTCAATTATAAAGTTATGCGAAATTTTGAATAAACATTACTAAAACATTATTCAAGTCAAATTAAGCCGATTAGAATTTGACGTTTCCGTGCTTAAGATATATTTTAATTCCTAATTCGTTTAAAAACTTTCCCGACAAAGAAAATAAAACAAAGGATATACGTATAATGTAAGCATAGCGTCAGTACGTATAAGTAAATGAGAGCTGTTATGAGAATGCAAAATCCTAAGAACAGGAAATATTCGAAAACATAAAATATGAGAGGCTAACCTAGCATAATTATTTTTATAATTAGCTTCATCTTTTGTTCTAAAAATATCTAGTTCTGTACGATTTACTAAGAACGGAAGCGACAGTTTTATCCATTGAATGAATTATAATTTGAATCCGATTAATAATTCCATGAAGTAGCCGAAGTTGCGCAGCATAATGATGACTAGTACGAAGTTGAGAAGCACGAAGGTGAGTAGCACGACGCTGAGTAACACGAAGTTAAGTAGCACGATGCTGAGTAGCACGAAGTTAAGTAGCACGACGTTGAGAAGCGCGATGTTGAGTAGCACTAAGTCCCTATGTTGTACTTTATTTGACGAAGCCCACACAGCACATTGAATGCCTCTTGCTTAACAATCTTTCTTTCTTCAAATATGATGGTGAAAGCACCTAAAACACAAAAAACTGTAATCGAAATAAAATTGAATGATAAAGTAATAGAGTACAATTTTAAGTTTAATTAATTGACATTTTGGAAATGTTTTGTTTACTTACGTGTTTCGTCTGCGTTGGTTGGCATAAGGTAGTGATATCAGTGATATTTTGATGGGACTTTGCCGTAATCTTAATTTCAATTCCATGAAGTAGTGATTGGCCGTGACCTTTATCCCGTCTCACTGCGTATTACAGAGTAATGTATCTTTCATGTTTCATTTGATTGTGGACCGGCCTGAAAAGTAAAGCAAGTTTAAAAGTTGCTCAAATTATTGAATTACCAATATATGGAAATTATGAAATCACTAAATAAATAGAAGTTTTAATAATCTTTACAGTAG
This sequence comes from Protelbella ruficauda, assembly GCA_018245795.1. Classification (NCBI taxonomy): domain Eukaryota; kingdom Metazoa; phylum Arthropoda; class Insecta; order Lepidoptera; family Hesperiidae; genus Protelbella; species Protelbella ruficauda. The sequence continues at coordinate 270 of DWED01000210.1, read as the reverse complement.
TGTGTGAGTCTTACTGACCTGGGGCAGAAATGATTGCTAAATGAGGACGACGAGGTAATGATGACGGCTTGAAAAGATTTTAGCAACTGAATAGAATTAACATAAAAACTTATTCCAAGTGTCTCGATGATAATACTAAAGGAACGGTGTAGGGTATAGATGTTGGGCTTGACTATAAGGAGATTTTGAACAGCGTAGAGTTTATCCACGCTGCCGGCAGAAGCGAGGCAGGGACAGCATAATCCGACGACGTGCAAATAAATGGCGTTG
>DWED01000209.1:0-13030 GCA_018245795.1 Protelbella ruficauda | reverse complement strand
TCCACTAAGAATTATACCAATTGGTAGGTTACATATTCGTATAGCTTTTGTTGAAAAATTCGCCTTTCCTATAAGATGTATTGGACCTTTAACATGTTTAGGAACCAGAAATAGCATCATAGGTTTGTCAATTTTGGACTGGGTACATTAATTTATTTTTATTGGTATTACTCCTTAAATACCATGTTTCATTCACACAATGTGTGATTAATTTGAACTTCTTTTCTTTTGCAGAAAGCGGCTCCTGAGTGTATTGTACTCGCGAATCATAAAAGCTTAGATGCCTTAGAGCATTTACATCGAGATAGTTCGCAAAAATAGTATTGTAGAATAGCATTTTTGTACTTCACAACTTTTCAAAGTATAATGTTCTAAAAATAATATGAAAGTTAAAACATAGATGATTCAGTGAATGACTTTATCTTTATTCATTTAAGTGACGCTCGTGCTTTTCATAAAATATATTATCGTACGCCTTTCCTTTTTATGTGTTTAATTTGTGAACCGTCTAGGTGAAAAGGTTTCCGTGGACGTATACATTTTCTGGAAGACTTTATTTTTCGTCGCTCTATTTACGATGTCTAATTTATTCGTATCACACACTTGAGAGGCAGAAACATGTTTCGGTTCAATTATTTATATGAAGCGTTTGCTCATTTGGAAGAATAATAAAGAATACATCTTAAGTATATACGCATTTTTTTGTATTACACATTGGGTAGCTTTAGAATGTCGCTTTAGTCCTAAGCTAATCGTGCAGATTTGTTTAAATGTGTGTGTAAAGTGTTTAACGTTTAAAATTGCTCGTAAACTCACTTTAACTGCTCTTCGCTTTATAGTTCTATTGAAACGCTAGAGATATATAGGAATTATCGGCAAACACTGAAACCGTTAAAGCACTACCGATTCAAAACATCCCGTGGAGTTCTCGAACCTTTATTGCGATCCTGTCGCTGCCCACTAATCGACGTCCATTTCTAAAATAACTCGAATGCCACTCTCACACAGCCACTATCCTCCTAAATCGTATAGCCGATAGACGTACGTGTACGAATAACACTGAAGCGAACATTCTCAGTTTCAACTGCGAATATCACTTGCTAATGAACATTCCAATTTACGACTCGAAATTTGCAAGAATATTTGAATGGCAAAAAAATATTTGTATCCATTTATTAGCCGCCTGGTTATCTTAACACAAACTTTGAAATCAGTTAGCCGATATCCCAAGATATTATTATTATTAATGGTAGAAAAATAAGTAGGTACTTAAGATAGATCAATGTAATTTCTTAATTAAGAATTGTATAGCTTTTGTCGTCTAACAGTTGTAGTGTAATAATCAAACTTGCAAGACGTACACTCAAGTAATAAAACAGGAGAGTAAATGGGGTTAAAAGTGAAACTATAATAACCGCGAACCAACGACAATTTTAGATGCTAATAACGGAAGTCGCGCGTGGATTCGAATGTGTGCGCTGAACTTTACCTCATGACACTTTGTGAACCCAAACAATTATAATACACCAGAACAACGGCTCCAAGGTATCCGGAACTGTGGATCTTTGGTCTACCTTTTTGTAATAGATATGATCGCTACCGACGTTTGGAAGTAGCGGCCATTTAAATGTCAATTAATTCGCAGCCTCGATAAACATTTCGTTTTTTAATTATTTATTTGCCAGATAGATTTTATTTGGATTATTGATGGGCCTCGCTTTATGATAATTAAAAAAGTAGTTACTAGCTGTGCGGAATTTGTTGTTTAAAATTGTACGTTATAATATTACAGGTGAATATTACTATGCTCGGCTGTTCGTTTTTTCTCACCTGCCATATCGCCATACTGATAAACATATTCACACTGGGCAAGCACCTTATCAATGCTTAATTGCTAAATTTGCCGGATAAGAGATTTCAATTGTACATGCAATTCTGTGATTTAATATAATAGAATTAAGATTTAAAACCGCCCGGGCGAGTGTTAGTGCAAGCAACGTCGCCTCGTCTGTCTGGCTATAGAGTGTCGACGCAATGAGGTGTCAACTAATAGTATGTGAGCACCTCATCTATCGTGCATGCTGTGGGCGCTACAACTCCACTAATTGTCGTACAAGGGTATTTTAAGTTCACATAACAATGTCTGACGACTCCCTGACACGCCTGATTAGGAACGTCAACGACAGATCTGTGGACGCGACGTTTCTCGACGCTCATTTATTATTGAGCGGCCGCACCGCGTTGATACTCTTACGACGTTTTTTAAACATTTCGGCATCTTGTAACCTCTAAACTTGTTAATAAGACCTTAAGCACGCTATAAAGCGTAATGTATTGCATCGTGCGCAGTAATATAGGGTTTGATACTACGACGACAGAACATATTATGATTCGTACGTGAAAACTAAAATGTTTATTGCAAACATACGAATAAGTCAGCCCTCCGTCCTGACAATATTAGAAGGAGTCCATAGCACGTTCTTTTAAAAAGTATTTCGACGCGAAATGTTCTTACGGAATGTGTCATGTGTGTTCTTACTAGACTTTCTAATACTCATTTAAAATGGAACATTAAGTAAAGCGGACAAGGTACAATTTTGTGGCGCGCAGCGCTGTGAGCGGATTCTTGGATTAAGTTTGTCTCACTCACAAGCGCACGCACACACTTGCGCGCGCACGAATCCGGTTGTGCCTGCGTTGTTGAAAACACTACCACAATTCGTTGCCACCGTAACGAGAGACTACTAAATATTACCCACTAACCGCGTGAACAGTCCCTTTATTTCGGAGAAATTAATTTAATTTTCTCAGAACACAGCAACTCACCTATCTGATTAGAGAGATTCGAGCTTTTCGGTCACGACGCTTACTTAAGAATGATTACTCGATCCCGTACGCGATACGCGGTGTCGGGTGTACGGTATCGGTGAGGTTTCGCTCTCCATTCGAAAAACAATAAGTAAATTATTTTTGAACGGGTCCCACGCAAATGACATTAGCCGTCCGGTAAGGTTATCTCGTTTTATATTGTGACGACTTTATGCGTTCTGTTTGCAATACTGCTGCGCCCGTAGGAATTTGAAGTGTCGTGTGTATTTAACGCATGCATACGTAAGACGTTTAATTTTACATTCTAGAATGTGATTACCCACCAGAACTGGGTATGTCGACGAGCGTGTCAAGTACTATCTCCGAGCTGACGAAGTGTATTTTGAGTATCTCTATGTTAATATGGCGACGAATGGACTTAATACAAATTCTGCTGTTTCCATGTTAATACTGAGCCGTGAGAATGTAAGCTTATGAAGAAGGCAAGTTATGCTGATATATGAATTATGATATTCGGAGTTCTATAGGAAGTACTTGAAAAGACCAGGTGTATTTTAATTCTATTTGATGTTTTATACTAGAAGTAATTGCAGGGAAATTCGTTCTTGTAGTAAATTTTCACAAATTTTTATTTACATGGTATTATTCTGAACGGAAGACGGAACAAAATTTTTATTGAGTCTGTTGAAACTCCACAGAAATATTATTTAACTTTTAGCAAAAATGTTAATTAATCAATGAAGGTATGAGGGATGTTTTACGAATGTTTACGTACAAATATCTCAAGAAAACCCTAACCGTCGCATATTTCACCCTAAAACTCCAAACTATTTTTCACCAGTACAATGGTAATTAAACTACTATAGAAATATGTATGTACATATTTATAAACGTATTTAAAGTGATCGTTTTACACAGAAATATTTTTCATACGAAACAATACGAACGGGCGCATATTTACTTAATTACGGCACTTTATTATACTGTATTAAAATCAGAAAAAGGGTAAGAAGCAATCGTTAAATGACCAATACGAATAAAAAGGTGAGTTTATTCAACGGTCAAAAACAAACAGCAAAAATGACGAAGATTGTTCATGCCTCATTATTAACTTAAATGAATGGTGCTGGTTTTGCTCTGTTTGCAATGCCGAGTTGCTTGTACCTTGACCATTGGCCCTCGGTGTAAAAGAAATAGCTCCTTAGAATTTCTTGCATTTGTAAAACTGAAAAGTTTGAATAACTAATACCTAATAATTCAATATTTACAAGACTTCTTTTAGATTTTTTCTGTTATCGACCAAAGCAGTAAATTCTTAAACTAAATTTCATCCGTAAATTGAATTAGAGTTATGTCAATAAAATGATCTTCTAAGTTTATTTTGCTTGTCTAATACTACAGAAACAATAACTGACGTATCTGCAAATTTGATTCAATATATATTTCATTTGGGATATTATATTATTAGTGTACTCCAAGATTATAGTGAGTTAATTTTTTCAAGTTAATACATACATTCGTTGCGTGTCTTGTTTCTACACCGACTTCAATAACATTTGTTGACGGTTTTATTGTGATTAAAGTCACTTAATGTTTATACGTATGCAATAAGACAAACGAAAAAGAACTACAAACACCACTCTCACAAAATATTAATCTGGAATCCGACACTCTCAACAGACGAGACCCGTATGACCTAAATAAAGCAACATTGTCGCCTTTCGTTCCACCTCGTTTACAAAATGAAATGTATATACAATCCGTGAGCAAAAGATAAAGCCGGTGTTAATTCTTAATTAAATTTTCAAGAATTGACCTTAACAACCGACAGCAGAAGCTTTGACAATTATCTGAATCTTTCTTTGTTTTACAAAATAACGAAAAAAATCTCTATTCAGCTTTACTTGTTAGCTAAGAAGATGAACATTGCATTTTACAATTACATTTATCGAGGGCTGACATACAACAAACTTGCAGCGTACGATCTATTAACGCTTAGCAAATATCACGAAACAGACGATTAGAACGTTCAGATACGGAAAAGGCGAGGTAATCATGATGAGGACAATATAACATTCGGAATGGACGAGATTAAACTTGCAATCGATTCAGCTAAAGGTAAATTGGTAACAAAATACCAAACTGAGAAAATTGACGAGTAGAATCAAGTACACAATGTAAGATATCAAAATGCTATTTGGTGATTGTATTTGGACTGTATAACATTGTTTGACCGAAATAAATCTATAACATTGCAAATAATAATTGTCGGTCTGTCGGTAAACAAGTTTCCCTAGCTAGAGAATATTTCACTAAACATCATAACTAAATACAAGTAATAAATTTTGCAAGGAACAATTCGGGTGAACCCGTGTCGGGCGAACAATTTCTTCCCTCCGTCTACATTACTTATCTAATGCCATTGCGCATGCCGTGTTTGATATAGAAATGGCGTCGTAATGCGATTCAATTTCAACCCTCCATGCTACGTTTAGAAATCGTCCATGAATTTTATAATACACCAGCTATTTTGTAAGGAGCTGAGCATAGAAAGGGGTTCGATATTTGATGCTAACTGAAAAGCTTCTTGTTTGAATACTAGTGTGTTATATGCTTAACAGTTCAATGAAATCGACACGAAAAAGTATGATTTAGACGTTGATATTTCGTTATCTGTTTTCGTCTAACGTTGACAACATGCAATTCATATATAAATACATTATTTGTTTGCTACATAATTTATTGCATCAAGTAAAACACACTTATATGATTCAAACTAAGTGTACGTAAATTCTCAATACGGTTAAATTTATCGTAAACTTGGCTAATTCCCTGTCGACTAATGAACCGACATCTGTACTGGCATTTACGTGGCATTATGCGCTTATTGTAATATAATCAACTGCCTAACCTGTCAATAAGATACTGGCGAAGCTCATTAGCTAAAAATTGATGAACCGTCGTCAGCTAATAGACAAATCTTTTTATGGCACTAATCGAAAATCGATTGCGGCTACGGAAAAATAATAAAGATAATCCAACCAGCAGGTGTCATAGCTCGTATCGGCTTCGATAGCGTCTGGCTTGAAATAACTTTACGGAATTAACCCTCATTATTCATGTGCCGCGACTATTATGCAGTGTATTAACACTTTCGCGCATTTCACCTTGATGAAAATTTCTCAGTTCGGTCCCTTTAGCCCGTTGCTTTGTCAATATGAATATAAAATTACGTATTCGATAGATAAATTGAACATGTTGCCTCGAACAAACAGGGAGCAGATGTGGGAATATTGGCGAAGGTCGTTGCTTCTAATGTCAAAAAAGCAACGGTTTTTTCGAACGCAATTAACCTTTAATTGATAAACAGTCGCCGTGCGAGCATTTACCTTGCATTTGGTTTTCTAGAAACGGTGTAGTGAATTTATGAAACCGAGTTTTCAACTTCCTTACAATTTATCTTTATTGGCTAGTATCAATTTGTCGTTAAAATAATTTAACGTCCACTTATTTTTTTATAATATTGACGAATATATTTATATAGGTATACAATGATACGTCCGAATTTGAAATGCGACAGCTGACGCATTATAAAGCAATCGACATTTTCATTCCAGGTTGAACATTTAATCAGTCACATGTCGAACAGTCAAATACATATTATTAATTAAATTACAAGCGCCAAAAATCAATCGAATAATGTACATTTGATTAGCTATCAATTTATACAGTGATTTCCGGGAATCGTAGCGAATATTCGAAGGTAATGTGTGTTAGTGAATCGCACTAAATAAACTGCGTATTAATGAACAGTTTATTTGGAGAATAAATTGTGCCACCCGAGGTTTAGTGAGGCTGGGGCTCTTAAAGCGTACGACACAACGCTGCATAAACGTTTACAGCCCATTCTTGTACTTAATTGCTATTTAAATAAAAACGCACCATGAACGTAATGGGACCCGTACTTGAAGGAAAAAATAACGCATTCCTGTTAAGTTCCTATACTTAAATTAAGGGTGGCCGAGTGAAAACAAAAAGTAATTTAACGATCCCCGATCCACCATATAAATGTGTATAGAAATAAGTTTTATTCCTCGAAATGCAAATGATAAATAATAGCTATAAAATTAATCCGATGTACGGAGAAATATATAATTATTGCAAATTATAAATACATTTTAATTGCCCGTTTTTGATGATGCGATGACGTTTAATTCTTCATTAATAACCCAATTATACTACGCTTTTGTGAATCATTGTATTCGAAATGATTTCGTTAAGGCGAGTTATATCCGAAGCCCTTAAAATTAATAAGTTTTAAATCATAAGTAATTTTTTAACAATGTATATTTAATACACGGTGTACTGACTGACGCTTTATTTATAATATTATGCACGACAAACGTTTCGATTAAGAATAGTGTCAATCTTAAGTAGCTAACTAAAACTTCGGAAGTGAGGAAAACAAACATGTGTGAATAGAGTTATAAGCTGGGCTTAGAAGTGGAAAGCAGGGTCGACAAAATAAGACGATTGACCGACCGGAATGTAACGACGTTAGGCAGCAGTTGGTCGGTGAGGTAGAGCTCGAAAATAAGAAATAATGAGGATAATCCTCGAGGGTAGAGCGCCCCTCCCCCACACGGTGTCATCTTATCACCCAGATAGCAAAAGTGGATCGCGTATGGCACGCACGCGGCCGCTGCCCGAATCATTCCATAATATTATCTTTATTAACGTCCTATACTCGCTTACGATTCACTATTTTAATACGGCACACCGAACTCAATGGACAGATAACTCTAACGAGTCTAATATTAATACGACAGCCGTGAAATTTAATAAACTCTTATCGGATAACAAATAACGTCGACGTTAGGTCTAATAATTTATTAACGAATACGCACTCAAAGATAATACAGTTCTTAAATAATAAAATGCGGTCAATAGTTGGATGCAGTATCAAGGTAAATGCGGCAAAAAGTCTATAATTAATCGGTGGCAAATTAAACATACTCCGAAGAGACTTATTGTGCGGCTCCTTTATGTAAAGCTACTCTTGTCATACCTCAAATAGCGTTTGTTTAGTCAGCTCCTAATTACGTCTAGGTTATTATTTATAGACCGTTTATGCAAACCCGACTTAATTGTATAGGGTTATCGTCCATCACAAACCTGTAATTAATACCTGAGTCGGACAAGAAAATGATCATTGAACATGGTTCTTTAAGGTAGAGTTGTCTCGCAAATTCGTTTTGAGATGTTATGCCTGGTTCATTGCCTTATTTGGTCTTTAATTGGCCGAGAAGATTCCTTTTTAATAAGTTCATATACCTCAATGAAATTTATATTTCATTTAACGCAATACCAGACAATGTATTATATGATAACAACGCTTAAACGCCTGGCCATATGTTTTAATGCATATTATATATAATATTAAAACGGTTGCTAATTATATTGCGATATAAACAATTAAATTACAAATGACGCTACTGTGAACGTAACAGGTTTTTGTTATGTGGCGAAGAAAAACGCAAAGAACAATTAGCAATAATTATAACCATTATACGATTTCAAGAAAGCCTAAACTGGTTTTATTAAAACATTTTAGTTATCTTGAACACTCTTAATAGAATGTATTTTATATTAATCAAAATCACTATTTATTTTCTAAACATATTTTATTAAAGTAATTATAGGTACACGTGCTGGAAAATTGACAGCTTTAAGTTACATACAAATGTGTTAAAATATACTGTATACACTTAGTGTACATATAAAAGCTGTGTACTGAAAGTTTTACTCCAATAATGTCGGTGGGAAATTTTCATATCAGTAGTCCGCATCAAGTCTGGTTAAGAGCCAGGTAGTGATCAGATCTATTAGACGGTTACCAATAAATTTTCAACAGTTACCAATACTTACCTCGTTTAGTATTGGTTTCGTAAGTACTGGCTTGACCTGGTGCAGAGGTCTCAAAAACAGCGATTCCAAGCATTAGTAACAAATATCATTGCCAACTTCAAATGGCTTAAAGAAATTCTCAATGAATTATGATGGACCTGATTTTTAAATTTCAATCTATTGGAATAATACTTGTGAACATAACAGAAAAATGTACCTATATGTGTATGAACATATGAAAAGTGTGTATGAACGATAGGAAATATTTATGATGTTGGCACGGTTATTTAAACATAATTAAAATGATCCCTTACGGTGTAGTCAGATAGCAGCGAGTGTTAAATACCGCTATCCATACAGACGTTACGTTCTTGTTCTACATTGATCACAGTCTTATATAAATTATCATTGTGTCGTAAGAAACGACTAAGCCCGGCGCTGGCTGATCGCGGTATGGCACGGCTTGCTTAAGCACGGCTAAATGCCCAGGCCGCCTACGGTCAGCAAGGTACGCGGCGCGAGAAGCCGTGCTATGCGATCTTCAATCCGCATGCCCAGCGTGGGAATTGTTGGCAAAAACTCCTCGGAGAGCCAGTGTCCAGTTGTCACATCCACACCACATCCAACCTCATCACATTCAGCGGTGGTCTTAAGCATTCTGACGACGTTGATAATATGTTTAACTGTTTACTATAAAATGTAGAGTACATAATTTAAAACGCATGAAGTACATAATGTAAACCGCATATACAAAAAAAAATCCTTAAAGCATTAGTCACAGAACTTTTGATCCCAATAGCAACAAAAGACTGATTGACTATTGGTATATATTACATGTTTAACGTACATTATAAAACGTATATCAGGTATTGAACAATAATATGGATTCAAAATGTGTAAGTCTATTTACATATTACTATTTATAACATACTAAATTCAAATAATCCACATTTACACTAAAGCAAAGGCGTAAAGGGTAAAACACAAGGGGTGTTATTTTTTAATTCTGAATAGACCAGAGCGCAGCTCTTGTTATACAGTAGATTGGATAAAAGTTGATAAATAATCAAATATTCTTCGTTAAATGTTAATAAATCATGAAACAAATGTGTCAATATTATACTAAAATTTTTTTTAATAAAACTTATGATTGAAAGTATAATTCATAATAAATAGTTAAGGTTTGTCTGTAAATACAACGAAACACCTTAGCAATAACCCATACATACTTAGGTGGGACTATATCGCGACGTAGTGTTCTAGAAGCGTAAGAGTCGCTACGACTCATATTAGGATTATCGTAATTTTATTTTTATAATTATGGTTTTACTTTCTTATAATCGTATAAGAAATTCTAAGTTAGTGACGTGTTGAAGCATCTTTCCGTAATAGTTGTCGAACTCTACTACAACGTATTTGTTCACAACATCAGTAAACTGCTTGGTTGTTCCCCTCTTTGCTCTATTTTAATAAAAATGTAATAACATGCAGTTTTTATGGCGAGTACATTCTAATGTTAATATCAGTTCCATTGGTAACGCCTTCTTGTAATATGTGACTCTAGGTAGAGTCATATCAAACAATTCTATTACAAGGCTAACGGACTCAATATTGTAAACTCATGTAATGTAACATTTATTACGCTTCATACGTACCGAAGACTTCGATTCAATCGATGGAAAATTCTGTTATTTTTCATATTACACATATACATTTTTCTCATTTTACTATTAATGCGTCTTCCAATTTACGCAATATTGGTAATGGGAAATTATTACGCTGCTATGTTCGTTACATATATTTGCAAGTTATTACTGTTATTGCTTTTACGTCATTAAAAAAATGACTGTCATAATTTATGAACACTAACTTCGCCATATTCATAGACAAGCAACATCAAGAAAATATTTACTGAAATTGGTTCTATTGCAATAAATTACACATAGAACGGATAAAGCTAAAACAAGCGATATTCATTTAACGGATGGAACGCGGAATGCTATTATAGAGGGAATAGGTTTAACTGGTTGTATCGTTTCATAGGAAATCACATTATTGTACTCACTCACTGATAGATAGAATTATTTTGTTATTATACACTGTACTGTGTGCGTGTGTGTGTGCAAACATCAACGGGATTAAGTCAGTAATTGCAAACTAATTCAACAAGAATTTTTTGTACTTTTGAGTAATATTATAATTAGCTATTTTGAAAATAAAATGCACCGTTGACGTTGGATCCAATCAATTTTAGCGGTAAAGTAATGAACTGAAAATTATATGTGATCTGTAAATTATATGTAACAACATTAAAAATATTCTTTAATACAAATATGTTACTAATTTTTAAAACGCGTCACTTTAGTTATAATGTAAATCTACGAATATTGTTTGCTGTTCACAAGTTTACGTTTTCTACAAAGGGTAAATGTAGAAAATTCGAGCTGGAGAGACGTGATTTTTCAAATTTAGATTGTTATATACACAAAATATAGAAGTGTTATTAGATACAAGTTTTCTATATAATAATAGAAAACGAAATGGTATACCATACTGATAAGTGATAAAATTACAATGCTTAATATTTGCCTCAAATTGTACGTTATAAAATTAGTGACAGAAAATATGAAAGTACAATCGTTTTCATTGCACCAAAATATACAAGTTTTACACCATTCCTTCAAAACTAAAACAAGTTCTTGATTAAGGTACATTAAGGTTAAAAAATCGCTCAATCATGCGGCCGTGTAGCATTTTCTTTATCATGTTTTTTGACATTAGAACGAATGCTCTGTTTGGGTTCAATTTTAAAATATTTCATCTTAGATTTCAATAACTAATCTAATTTTACTTTAATCTGTATATTGTGAATTTGATTCAAGTTACAAATTATTAAATCAAGTTACAATAGTTAGTTAGATGGTTTAATATCCGGTCATTATGAATTTTAATTAGTTGCATCCAAACGTTACTGTTTCACGAAACTAACGTACGACATGACAATGGTGTAGATAAAATAAAACAAATCATTAGCCCTGCGAACAACGATAGCGTCTAGTTATGCCTTAACTGACACATTGTTTTCATATTCATATATAATGAGCTCTAGCTGTCGGATACTATGAAAGTGTAAAATAATTTCACCACACAACACTTTATTATGAAGTGAGACCGAATAATATGCGAGACAGGACGTTAACCCAGTTTACACGTTTAGTTGTCATTGTCAACTCATTTTCTCATGTTTCCGTCGAAAATGTGCTCCAAAAACCTTTCATTAGTACATTTTCTTCTTGGAACCGATGTTAAGTACGGTTTTAGCGTTATTATTTTTAGCTATTTCATAGGGTTCCATAGAATTTTTCTTTCAACTAAAACGTTATAACTTTGTTCATATAATAAAGTGACTTTCATTTTTTCACAATGCTGTTACCTACCTAAATATTTATATTAACACAGTGTTACCAGCGTTTAATCCGTTTCATATGTTCGATTCAAATTTTCGATACCTACATATCCAATAATAAAGTTCTGCATACAATGCCACATTTAAATTAAAATTATACAACGTTATTCAGTATTTGATTGCGATTTTGGTCGACATTTCCATGATATTCAGTTTCGATGTTTACCTAATTTCATATTACTCTTGATATTAATGTGTTGAATTATCTGACGTGCTTGTTCAACTTTTCTACATCTAGTGCATTGATTTTTGAAAATGTTTTGGAAACTTAGAAATATATTCAAATAAGTTATAAGATTCTAATAAACAAATAAACGAAATTGTTATTAATTATTTAATTGATCTTTATATTTTAATATACATTATCTTTAAATATAGAAACGGTTCCTTGTAATAATGTTTTTTGTACTAATTCTTCGATTTAGTCGCTCAAAGGAAACAACCAAAACTTGCTTTGAACTTCTCATTGTTGTTTAATTTTATTGATTTATGGAAACCTTCTTGATTTATTCATACATTTATTTCACAATAAAAATGTATATTGGATAAATTGAATGAGGTACAAGGAAGTAGCCATATCTATTTAAAAGTACGAGTATGTATTTATTTTTCTATATAATTTAAAAACTCAATAGAAAAAGTACAACTACTATTTAACTAATAGTTAACTAAAATATTGTAATAACTATTTAAATATGATTCCCCGCATCTGTTATTTTATATTTCACAAGCAAATCATCTCAGGGTTGGTGATGCATACATTAAAATATATTAATTTAAATTAATCGAATAGGAAAAAAGTTCGGTAAGTAAGTGTTTTATAGGTAT